>CM051268.1:7450961-7533706 GCA_027921565.1 Artemia sinica | reverse complement strand
GAACTGGAAATTTTTATTTTCCAGGAAAATATTCACAAGTATGGTATTGCTTTTTCTATCTTCCACCGAAAAATTTAGAATTGTACTTTAAATTTCTTTATGTCTTTGTGAAATAAAGAACTGAAGTGGAAGATTTTTATTTTTTCTGGTGAAATTAGAATTGAATTTTATTCTTTGGTAAAATTCAGAAGAGAACTTGAATTTTTCTTCACTTCGTTGAGAAAATTTTAAATTGAAGTAGAACTTTTTATCTTCTGGGAAAATATTCACAAGTGTGGTATTACTTTTTCTATCTTCCACCGAAAAATTTAGAATTGAACTTTAAATTTCTTTATGTCTTTGTGAAATAAGAACTTATGTGAAAGATTTTTATATTACTCTAGGTAAATTAGAATTGAATTGTGTTCTTTGGTAAAATTCAGTAGAGAACTTGAACTTTTCTTCACTTCGTTGAGAAAATTTTAAATTGAGCTGGAACTTTTTATCTTCCGTGAAAATATTCACAAGTATGGTATTACTTTTTCTATCTTTCACGGAAAAATTTAGAATTGAACATTAAATTTCTTTATGGTTTTGTGAAATAAAGAACTGAAGTGGAAGATTTTGTTTTCTCTGGAGAAATTAGAATTGGAGCACGTTCTTTGGTAAAATTCAGAAGAGAACTTGAACTTTTTTTATCTTCTGTGAAAAATTTGGAACAGTATTTTAAATTTTTCATCTCTTCGAGACAGATCTGAACTAAAGTGGAAAATTTTATATTATTTGGAAAAATAGAAATGATCAATGACTAATTTCTTTTTCATTGAGAAAATTCAGAAGAGAACTTGAACTTTCCTTGACTTCGTTGAGAAAATTTTAAATTGAACTGGAAATTTTTATTTTCCAGGAAAATATTCACAAGTATGGTATTGCTTTTTCTATCTTCCACCGAAAAATTTAGAATTGTACTTTAAATTTCTTTATGTCTTTGTGAAATAAAGAACTGAAGTGGAAGATTTTTATTTTTTCTGGTGAAATTAGAATTGAATTTTATTCTTTGGTAAAATTCAGAAGAGAACTTGAATTTTTCTTCACTTCGTTGAGGAAATTTTAAATTGAACTAGAACTTTTTATCTTCTGGGAAAATATTCACAAGTGTGGTATTACTTTTTCTATCTTCCAAGGAAAAATTTAGAATTGAACTTTAAATTTCTTTATGTCTTTGTGAAATAAAGAACTGAAGTGGAAGATTTTTGTTTTCTCTGGAGAAATTAGAATTGAAGTGTGTTCTTTGGTAAAATTCAGAAGAGAACTTGAATTTTTCTTCGCTTCGTTGAGAAAATTTTAAATTGAACTAGAACTTTTTATCTTCCGGGAAAATATTCACAAGTATGGTATTACTTTTCTATCTTCCTCCGAAAAATTTAGAATTGAACTTTAAATTTCTTTATGTCTTTGTGAAATAAAGAACTGAAGTGGAAGATTTTTGTTTTCTCTGAAAAAATTAGAATTGAAGCGTGTTCTTTGGTAAAATTCAGAAGAGAACTTGAACTTTCCTTGACTTCATTGAGGAAACTGTAAATTGAACTAGAACTTTTTATCTTCCGGGAAAATATTCACAAGTATGGTATTACTTTTTCTATCTTCCACCGAAAAATTTAGAATTGAACTTTAAATTTCTTTATGTCTTTGTGAAATAAAGAACTGAAGTGGAAGATTTTTATTTTCTCTGGTGAAATTAGAATTGAATTTTGTTCTTTAGTAAAATTCAGAAGAGAACTTGAACCTTTCTTCACTTCGTTGAGGAAATTGTAAATTGAACTAGAACTTTTTATTTTCCGGGAAAATATTCACAAGTATGGTATTTCTTTTTGTATCTTCCAACAAAAATTTAGACTTGAACTTTAAATTTCTTTATATCTTTGTGAAATAAAGAACTGAAGTGGAAGATTTTTATATTCTCTGGAGAAATTAGAATTGAAGTGTGTTCTTTGTAAAATTCAGAAGAAAACTTGAACTTTTCTATCTTCTGTGAAAAATTTGGAACAGTATTTTAAATTTTTCATCTCTTCGAGACAGATCTGAACTAAAGTGGAAAATTTTATATTATTTGGAAAATTAGAATTGATTAAAAACTAATTTCTTTTTCATTGAGAAAGTGGGTGAAAAAGATAAGTACTTCAAGTTGGAAAATGGGTTTAGGAGGGACATTAAGAAAGTAACTTGCTCTGAAATGGTCTTTTAAAAGTATTTCTTGGTGTTGAGGTATCCAAAAAGCTGTAAGGTCTAGTTGTGGGTGAGAAAAGATAAGTACTTCAAGTTGGAAAATGGGTTTAGGAGGGACATTAAGAAAGTAACTTGCTCTGAAATGGTCTTTGAAAAGTATTTCTTGGTGTTGAGGTATCCAAAAAGCTGTAAAGTATAGTTGTGGGTGAAAAAGATAAGTACTTCAAGTTGGAAAATGGGTTTAGGAGGGACATTAAGAAAGGAACTTGCTCTGAAATGGTCTTTGAAAAGTATTTCTTGGTGTCGAGGTATCCAAAAAGCTGTAAGGTCTAGTTGTGGGTGAAAAAGATAAGTACTTCAAGTTGGAAAATGGGTTTAGGAGGGACATCAAGAAAGTAACTTGGTCTGAAATAGTCTTTGAAAAGTATTTCTTGACGTTGAGGTATCCAAAAAGCTGTAAAGTATAGTTGAGGGTGAAAAAGATAAGTACTTCAAATTGGAAAATGGGTTTAGGAGGGACATTAAGAAATTAACTTGCTCTGAAATGGTCTTTGAAAAGTATTTCTTGGTGTTGAGGTATCCAAAAAGCTGTAAAGTATAGTTGTGGGTGAAAAAGATAAGTACTTCAAGTTGGAAAATGGGTTTAGGAGGGACATTAAGAAAGTAATTCGCTCTGAAATGGTCTTTGAAAAGTATTTCTTGGTGTTGAAGTATCCAAAAAATCTGTAGAGTATAGTTGAGGGTGGAAAAGATAAGTACTTCAAGTTGGAAAATGGGTTTAGGATGGTCATTAAGAAAGTAACTTGCTCTGAAATGGTCTTTGGAATGTATTTCTTGATGTTGAGGTATCCAAAAATCTGTAGAGTATAGTTGTGAGTGAAAAAGATAAGCACTTCAAGTTGGAAAATGGGTTTAGGAGGGACATTAAGAAAGTAACTTGCTCTGAAATGGTCTTTGAAAAGTATTTCTTGGTGTTGAGGTATCCAAAAAGCTGTAAAGTATAGTTGTGGGTGAAAAAGATAAGTACTTCAAGTTGGAAAATGGGTTTAGGAGGGACATTAAGAAAGTAACTTGCTCTGAAATGGTCTTTGAAAAGTATTTCTTGGTGTCGAGGTATCCAAAAAGCTCTAAGGTCTAGTTGTGGGTGAAAAAGATAAGTACTTCAAGTTGGAAAATGGGTTTAGGAGGGACATTAAGAAAGTAACTTGCTCTGAAATGACTTTTGAAAAGTATTTCTTGATGTTGAGGTATCCAAAAGCTGTAAAGTTTAGTTGTGAGTGAAGGGATTGGTACTTCAAGTTGGAAACTGGGTTTAGGAATGACATTATGAAAGGAACTTGTTCTAAAAGGATATAATAAAGCCATAAAAAGTGTTAAAAATGGAGAGGTGGCTCTTTGGAGGGGTCCGGGGAGGGCGTTTGGGGATCCAGGGGCCCTTGAGGGGTGGGGTGGTCATATGGGAGCCTGAGGGGACCTTTGGGGACCGGGATGAGCCTTTGGGGGCCTGGGGAGGGTCTTTGCGGGTCTGAGAGGGTCCTTGAGGACCGATTGGTCCTTTGGGAGCCCGGTGGACCTTTGGGGACCGGGTGAGGGCCTTTGGGGGTCCGGGGGGCCCTTGAGCACCGATTGGGCCCTTTGGGGCCCGGTGGGTCCGTTGGGGGTCTGGGCGACCCTTGAGGACCTGGGGAGAACCTTTGGGGTCCGGGGGGCCCTTTGGGGGTCCGGGGGTCCCTTTGGGAGCCCGGTGGACCTTTGGGGACCAGGTGAGGGCCTTAGGGGGTCCGGGGGGTCCTTTGGGAGCCTGGGGGACCTTTGAGGACCGGAGGCTTCCTTCGGGGTTGGGGTAGAGCAATCGGGGCCCTTTGGGAGCCCTGGGAGCCCGGGGAGGGCCTTTGGGGACCGGGGGAGGGCTTTTGGGGGTCTGGTGGACCTTTGGGGACCGGGGAGGGCCTTTGGGGGCTCGGGTGTGGCCTTTTTAGGGTCTGGGGCCCTTTGGGTGCCTGGGGGACCTTTGGGACCGGGAAAGGGCCTTTGGGGACTGGTGGAGGGCCTTTGGGGGTCCGGGGGGCCCTTGAGCACCGATTGGGCCCTTTGGGGCCCGGTGGGTCCGTTGGGGGTCTGGGGAGACCCTTGAGGACCGGGGGAGGGCCTTTGGGGTCCGGGGGGGCCCTTTGGGGGTCCCTTTGGGAGCCCGGTGGACCTTTGGGGACCGGGTGAGGGCCTTTGAGGGTCCGAGGGGTCCTTTGGGAGCCTGGGGGACCTTTGAGGACCGGAGACTTCCTTCGGGGTTGGGGTAGAGCAATCGGGGCCCTTTTGGAGCCCTGGGAGCCCGGGGAGGTCCTTTGGGGACTGGGGGAGGGCTTTTGGGGGTCTGGTGGACCTTTGGGGACCGGGGAGGGCCTTTGGGGGCTCGGGTATGGCCTCTTTAGGGTCTGGGGTCCTTTGGGTGCCTGGGGGACCTTTGGGACCGGGAGAGGGCCTTTGGGGACTGGTGGAGGGCCTTTGGGGGTCCGGGGGGCCCTTGAGCACCGATTGGGCCCTTTGGGGCCCGGTGAGTCCGTTGGAGGTCTGGGAGGACCCTTGAGGACTGGGGGAGGGCCTTTGGGGTCCGGGGAGGGCCCTTTGGGGGTCCCTTTGGGAGCCCGGTGGACCTTTGGGGACCGGGTGAGGGCCTTTGGGGGTCCGAGGGGTCCTTTGGGAGCCTGGGGGACCTTTGAGGACCGGAGGCTTCCTTCGGGGTTGGGGTAGAGCAATCGGGGCCCTTTGGGAGCCCTGGGAGCCCGGGGAGGGCCTTTGGGGACCGGGGGAGGGCTTTTGGGGTTCTGGTGGACCTTTGGGGACCGGGGAGGGCCTTTGGGGACCGGGGGAGGGCTTTTGGGGTTCTGGTGGACCTTTGGGGACCGGGGAGGGCCTTTGGGGACCGGGGGAGGGCTTTTGGAGGTCTGGGGAGCCCTTGAGGGACGAATGGTCCTTTGGGAGCCCGTTGGACCTTTGGGAACCGGGGGAGGGCCTTTGGGGTCCGGGGAGAGCCTTTGGGGGCTCCGGTGGTCCTTTGGGAGCTTGGGGGACCCTTGAAGACCGGGGGCTTCCTTCGGGGTTGAGGTAGGGGGATTGGAGCCCTTTGGGGTTGGGTTAGAGGACCTCACAACACTGTTCAAATGAAACTTGTGTATTATAACGACCACACTCAAAACCTCTTCCAAAATCTCTTCAAAAATCATATTTTATAATGTCTCTAGGTGTTTCGCCGAAATAGTTCCATAAAATAGCTAAAACGGTTTCGCCAAAATTATCCCTAAACGGAATTTCGGCATGTTCCCTTTGTTAGGCATCCCTGCACTGGCTTATTTCAATTATTTGGAAACCTTTTCGCGAGCTAAGATCAAAACATTCGCTCGTGAATCAATTCTCTTTAGAAACAACAAATTAATTTCCCTTTCATGAATCAAATCTCTTTAGAACAATAAATTCATTCCCCTTTCGTGTCAATCAATCAATCATGACATCATCTGTCGGACATTAATTAACTTCCCGGAAACAGTTCTCTTCGAACTCCAAAGACATTAATTAACTTGACGTCATCTGTCAGACACTCCCTGGAAACAATTTGATTAATGACTGTCAGCACAGGTGTCCCAAATTCCTGGACGGCATAACATTCGCTGAGAGCGTGCCAAAAACACACCTGGAGAAAGAGGTCATTGACTGATTACGCAATCATTCTCCCTAATGACTCTATGCCCATATAAGGAGCCCTGATCGGAGATACGTTCTTTTGATAACCGAATTTTGTACTCGTGGGACTCAATAAGGCATCTCTACTGACTACCCATATCATATGTAGAATAATTTAGTTTGTTTTAAGTATTAGCATCCCTGATTACTTTCATTTGATTATTTTTATTTATTTACTAATTAGGAATGAAATACAATTAATGTCTTTACTTCGGTAACACCAAGAAAGCGCTCAATTTGCATTACACTATTCCTCAAACACAGCAGTAACAAGTTGACACGGTTTAACCAAGTTAACTTTAGAACAGCCAATTAGCAGCAGACTATCAGAAACTAAAAGCATGACAGAATAATACACGACAGCACCGAAAAATGACAACCATTAAAGAGGTTTGATGACAGAGCCATTAATCCCTTGTCCGAATCCCAGATAAAATTGGGATACTAAAAAAAAAAAAAATCTCCTGACCCCACTAGAATGTACGAAACAACGAAATAGCACACTAACATGAACAAGCAATTGGAAAAGCTCTACCTTGGCACCACCATCCAGAATGAGGTCATTAAAATTAATCCAGTCGATGCTATCAACAAAGTCAACCAACTTAACTACATCTTTTTCGAAGTAACTGTAGTTGCCATGACTTTCCCCAAAGCACAGAACCAAGTAGAATGTCAAAATGCAACTTGCGACAAACCTAAAATTGTAGTTGAAATGATACATTTACAGTTTCGGTTTTCAACTACACCACTCTTCAACTTCAATCTGTAGATTAAAATATCTTTCTTCCAAGAAATAAACAATCATGTGCTAGTTCTGGAACAGGCAAATAGAGATAACCTTCTTTCCTTTTTTTTTGCACTTTTGCTAAGGTCCAAAAGTCCGGTTTAACATCTATTGTAAAAACAGTCCCTATTTAAAAAAAAAAAAAAAAAAAAAAAAAAAAAAGTCGTTACATTAGGTTATAAGCTCATTCCTTTTTTTCTGGTGCTTAAAGATAAAATTAACAATCTGTATAATTGTATGAGTAGAATTAGTTAAGATATGTGAATAGAAACAGTTACAGACATGCAGGGGTGAATCTCTAGCATTTTTATTGGGGGGGATAGAGGGGTTCATATCCAGATATTCAAGGGGCATGGACTTTATAATTTTTTTCCATTTTTTTTTCAGGGGGCCAAAAGCCACCCTCCCCCCTCCCCCCAGAGACACTCCTGCAGATGATGAGTAAGCGTTTGATTCAGATGGTAGAAGAGATTTAGCGAAAGTCCTATCCTTGCATGTGTATCAATCAGTTCCAGGTAACGAACTGTAAGTAAAGAGCGACACGTCTAAATAGTAACCGAAGCTCTAAAACACGTAATTTTGATATCAGTAGGTACATCAAAAGAATAAGGTTATTATGCTTCCGAATATATAAGAGTTGTCAAGTTTAGTGTTACCCATCCAAAGTTACGAGCCGGAGAAAATTTGACTGAGTTTCGAAAAACACCCTCTGGGAAAACACCCTCTAAAAGCCAAAGAATCTTGATGAGAATCACACCATCAGATTCAGCGCATCAGAGAACCCTACTGCAGAGGTTTCAAGCTCAATTGCCATTTGTTTGTGTGATAATAGTCATTTTGTTCAGCGCAGTTGAAAGGCCGAATTCGGCTCTCTCCCCATGAAAAGTTCCGATACTTGTGTCACTTGTTTTTGTTTTTGTGGTCTTGTGGTCTTTACCAAGGTCTTGTTGAAAGCACAACTTCTTTCATATACGTAATAATTTCCGTGAGTTTTAATTTTTTATGTTGCTCCTTACTTTCAGTTGAAACACTTAGTTTTTTTAAATTTAATTTCTGATCATTTTTAAATAATACCGGGAATCTGGCTCTCTCTTCATAAAAAAATCTGGTACTTGTGTATTATACGCCACCCACTCAAGTTTACGATGTGTAAAACTTGACAACAGACCGGTTTCTTCGTTACTTTAGAAAACAAATTTGGGCTATATATTTGCACATTAGAAGGAGAGGGGAGGGGGGTAAAGTATAGCGGGTCTGTATACAAAATGTGTTAGGTACAATTATTCTGCATATTATGAAGTAAGACTTATTTTCTGACTTCAAAGTGTCCAAGTACTTTACCCCCCTCCCCCTTTATGTGCAAATATATAGCCCACATTTTATATTTCCCATCTATTCTGTCACTTGTCTTTGTCTTGGCTCACGCTAAGCTGAAAGAAACTAACGAAGAAACCGGTTTATTCTCGAGTTTTACGCATCGTGAACTTGAGTGAGTCGTATATAATGCAAAAGTACCAAAATTCCCTCCCCTACGGAAAATGAAAAAAACGAAAATTGAATAAAATTCTCAAATTTGGAAAGCCTTATTTTACATTGGGATCATTTTCCAGGGGGGGGGGTGGTATTTTCCCCAGGGGGTATTTTCAACGGGGGGTATTTCCGTGGGATATTTCCCACGGGGGATATTTTCTGGGGGGAATGTTTTTGGGGGATTGTTTCAATGGAGGGAGGTATTTTTTGGGGAGGTAAACGCCAGGGGGGTAAATGATGGCCACCGTTTTTTTATGAGTTATCATATCGAAATAGCGGTCCTAGAAGGTCGGCACAGGGTTCATTAGAACGGAAATTAAAAGTTCTAATGACCTTTTTAAGTGACTAAAAAGATTCAAGGGCAACTATCTCCCTTTAACACCCCTTTTTCCTCAAAGTTGTCCGATCAAAATTTTGAAATAGTCATTTTGTTCAACTTAGTTGAAACATCCAACAGCTATGTCCTCAGGGGTAACTTGACACCCCACAGCCCTTGAGGACAGTCCTTTAAGTTAGGAATTTTTTGGGAAGTATACAGGTATTTGGGGGGGGGGACTTTGTGCTTTGGGTAGGTTTCCATTGGGAGAATTTTCCATGGGGATGGGAATTTCCGGGAGTGAAATTATCCAGAGTCTACTTTCAGCTTGTTTGTGTTTCTGAAAAATATTCCATGGGAGGGGGGATGTCAGGAGTGATCGAGAAAAGGGTTAGAAATTAAAGTCTTTTTCAAAAGGAAGTATGCAAAGGAGAATTCTTCCGGTTGAATCGTCCGTAAGAAGTTTTACGGAGGGGGGTATTTCCAGCGAGGATGGAAATGCCAGGATGGAATTATACAGGGGAGCTGCTCGGAGGGAATTTACGAGGGGGATGTATTTTACGTGAGAGGAACTTACCAAGGGGGAGTTTCTTATGGAGGTTGAGCCAGGTTCACGGGAATTATTTGACAACTATCAGAATTTCATTAAGTAAAGAACGATGTGGACACAATGTGTTTTTTTTTCTCTCCACCCGGGCACTTCGTATCGAAGGAGTTGTCGTAGAAACTTCGAAAAGGGCTCATTCGATTGGAAATTGGAGTGGCTAGTGCCCTTTTTAATAATCGAAAGTGATTTACTTAACACACACAATTTTCTCTTAGAAATAATATTTTTCATCAGTGATATCACGCTTTCTGTTCAAACTAGTGTTTTCTCCCAAAGATACCAAATTTTTTCTTAGAAGTAACAATTTTTTGATTGTGATAACAAAGCTTCTGGCAGAAGTAGCAAGTTTTGCTTAACACTAACAAAAGTAGAGATGACCCTAAAGGTCCCACGGGGCTCCTTATTTGGGCATAGAGTCCCTAGGGGAGATGGATTTCTGAGAAATTGATTGCGTAATCGATTGGGAATTTGGAACACCTGTGCTGACAGTCATTAATCAAATGGTTTCCGGAAGTTTATTAATATCTTTGGAGTTCGACCAGAATTGTTTCCGGGGCAAAGTTTACATCACACGTGACAGATGATGTCATGGTTGATTGATTGGACACGAAAGGGGAATTAATTTGTTGTTTCTAAGGGGAATTATTGATTCACGAAAGGGGAATAAATTTGTTGTTTCTAAGGGGATTATTGATTCAAGAAAGGGGAATTAATTTGTTGTTTCTAAGGGGATTATTGATTCAAGAAAGGGGAATTAATTTGTTGTTTCTAAGGGGAAGGTGGGGAAGAGATATATTGATTGCGTAATCGAAGGGAGAGAATTCCCGAGAAATTGATTGCATAATCGGTAGAACCCTATCAGGAGCTCGTGACGGGAATCCATTTATGTGCATAGAATAACGTAATCAATTAGGACAAATGGATTTCTGAGAAATTGATTACATAATCGGTAGAACCCTATCAGAAGGTCATGACGGGAGTCCATATATGGGCATAGCATGACGTAATCGACTAGGACAGTTGGATTTCTGAGAAATTGATTACATAATCGGTAGAACCCTATCAGAAGGTCATGACGGAGGTCCATATATGGGCATAGAATGACGCAATCGACTAGGACAGTTGGATTTCTGAGAAATTGATTACATAATCGGTAGAACCCTATCAGGAGGTCCTGACGGGAACAAGTTCCTTTCTTAATGTCCATCCTAAACCCATTTTTCAACTTGAAGTACTTATCTTTTTCACCCACAACTATACTTTACAGCTATTTGGATACCTCAACACCAAGAAATACTTTTCAAAGACCATTTCAGAGCAAGTTACTTTCTTAATGTCCCTCCTAAACCCATTTTCCAACTTGAAGTACTTATCTTTTTCACCTACAACTATACTTTACAGCTTTTTGGTTACCTCAACACCAAGAAATACTTTTCAAAGACCATTTCAGAGCAAGTTCCTTTCTTAGTGACCATCCTAAACCCATTTTACAAATTGAAGTACCCATCCTTTTAGCTTAGAGTTTTAGTTTGGTTTAGTTTTAGTTAAAAGTTTAGAGTTTTTAGCTTAGAGTCTTAGCTTAGAGTTTTTGTTAGAGTTCTAGTTTAGTTTAGTTTTAATTAAGAGTTTAGAGTTTTTAGCTTAGAGTCTTAGCTTAGAGTTTTATTTAGAGTTCTAGTTTAGTTTAGTTTAGTTACAGTTAAGAGTTTCGAGTTTTAGCTTGGAGTCATACCTTAGAGTTTTACTTAAAGTTTTAGTTTGGCTAAGTTTTAGTTAAGAGTTTTGAGTTTTAGCTTAGAGTCTTAACTTAGACTTTTTTTGTTAGAGTTCTAGTTTAGTTTAATTTTAGTTAAGAGTTTGATGTTTTACCTTTGAGTTTCAGTTAGAGTTCTAGTTTAGTTTATTTTAGTTAAGAGTTTGATGTTTTACCTTTGAGTTTCAGTTAGAGTTGTAGTTTGGTTTAGTTAAGAGTTTGGTGTTTTAGCTTAGAGTCTTAGCATAGAGTTTTTGTTAGAGTTCTAGTTTATTATAGTTTTAGTTAAGAGTTTAGAGTTTTTAGCTTAGAGTCTTAGCATAGAGTTTATGTTGGAGTTCTAGTTTAGTTTTAGTTAATAGTTTAGAGTTTTAGCTTAGAGACTTAGCTTAGAGTTATAGTTTTAGTTTAGTTTTAGTTAAGAGTTTAGAGTTTTTTTAGCTTAGAGTCTTAGCTTAGAGTTTTTGATAGAGTTCTAGTTTAGTTTAGTTTTAGTTAAGAGTTCGATGTTTTACCTTAGAGTCATAACTTAGAGTTTTAGTTTGAGTTCTAGTTTAGTTTAGTTTTAGTTAAGAGTTTAGAATTTTAGCTTAGAGTCTTAGCTTAGAGTTTTTGTTAGAGTTCTAGTTTATTTTAGTTTTAGTTAAAAGTTTAGAGTTTTTAGCTTAGAGTCTTAGCTTAGAGTTTTTGATAGAGTTCTAGTTTAGTTTAGTTTTAGTTAAGAGTTTGATGTTTTACCTTAGAGTCATAGCTTAGAGTTTTAGTTAGAGTTCTAGTTTAGTTTAGTTTTAGTTAAGAGTTTAGAATTTTAGCTTAGAGTCTTAGCTTACAGTTTTTGTTAGAGTTCTAGTTTATTTTAGTTTTAGTTAAGAGTTTAGAGTTTTTAGCTTAGAGTCTTAGCTTAGAGTTTTTGTTGAAGTTCTAGTTTAGTTTAGTTTTAGTTAAAAGTTTAGAGTTTTTAGCTTAGAGTCTTAGCTTAGAGTTTTTGTTAGAGTTCTAGTTTAGTTTAGTCTTAACTTAGAGTTTTTTGATAGAGTTCTAGTTTAGTTTAATTTTAGTTAAGAGTTTGATGTTTTACCTTTGAGTTTCAGTTAGAGTTCTAGTTTAGTTTAGTTTTAGTTAGAGTTCTAGTTTAGTTTAGTTTTAGTTAAGAGTTTAGAATTTTAGCTTAGAGTCTTAGCTTAGAGTTTTTGTTAGAGTTCTAGTTTATTTTAGTTTTAGTTATGAGTTTAGAGTTTTTAGCTTAGAGTCTTAGCTTAGAGTTTTTGTTGAAGTTCTAGTTTAGTTTAGTTTTAGTTAATAGTTTAGGGTTTTAGCTTAGAGTCTTAGCTTAGAGTTTTTGTTAGACTTGAAGTTTAGTTTAGTAATAGTTAAGAGTTTAGAGTTTTAGCTTAGAGTCATAGCTTAGAGTTTTAATTAAAGTTATAGTTTAGTTAAGTTTTAGTTAAGAGTTTCGAGTTTTAGCTTAGAGACTTAGCTTAGAGTTATAGTTTAGTTTAGTTTTAGTTAAGAGTTTGGTGTTTTACCTTAGAGTCATAGCTTAGAGTTTTTGTTAGAGTTCTAGTTTATTTTAGTTTTAGTTAAGAGTTTAGAGTTTTTAGCTTAGAGTCTTAGCTTAGAGTTTTTGTTGAAGTTCTAGTTTAGTTTAGTTTTAGTTAAAAGTTTAGAGTTTTTAGCTTAGAGTCTTAGCTTAGAGTTTTTGTTAGAGTTCTAGTTTAGTTCAGTCTTAACTTAGAGTTTTTTTGATAGAGTTCTAGTTTAGTTTAATTTTAGTTAAGAGTTTGATGTTTTACCTTTGAGTTTCAGTTAGAGTTCTAGTTTAGTTTAGTTTTAGTTAAGAGTTTGGTGTTTTACCTTAGAGTTTTAGTTAGAGTTCTAGTTTAGTTTAGTTTTAGTTAAGAGTTTAGAATTTTAGCTTAGAGTCTTAGCTTAGAGTTTTTTTTAGAGTTCAAGTTTATTTTAGTTTTAGTTAAGAGTTTAGAGTTTTTAGCTTAGAGTCTTAGCTTAGAGTTTTAGTTAGAGTTCTAGTTTAGTTTAGTTTTAGTTAAGAGTTTAGAATTTTATCTTAGAGTCTTAGCTTAGAGTTTTGTTAGAGTTCTAGTTTATTTTAGTTTTAGTTAAGAGTTTAGAGTTTTTAGCTTAGAGTCTTAGTTTAGAGTTTTTGTTGAAGTTCTAGTTTAGTTTAGTTTTAGTTAAAAGTTTAGAGTTTTTAGCTTAGAGTCTTAGCTTAGAGTTTTTGTTAGAGTTCTTGTTTAGTTTAGTCTTAACTTAGAGTTTCTTTTTATAGAGTTCTAGTTTAGTTTAATTTTAGTTAAGAGTTTGGTGTATTACCTTTCAGTTTCAGTTAGAGTTCTAGTTTAGTTTAGTTTTAGTTAAGAGTTTGGTGTTTTACCTTAGAGTCTTAGCTTAGAGTTTTAGTTAGAGTTCTAGTTTAATTTAGTTTTAGTTAAGAGTTTAGAATTTTACCTTAGAGTCTTAGCTTAGAGTTTTGTTAGAGTTCTAGTTTATTTTAGTTTTAGTTAAGAGTTTAGAGTTTTTAGCTTAGAGTCTTAGCTTAGAGTTTTTGTTGAAGTTCTAGTTTAGTTTAGTTTTAGTTAATAGTTTAGAGTTTTAGCTTAGAGTCTTAGCTTAGAGTTTTTGTTAGACTTGAAGTTTAGTTTAGTAATAGTTAAGAGTTTAGAGTTTTAGCTTAGAGTCATAGCTTATTGTTTTACTTAAAGTTGTAGTTTAGTTAAGTTTTAGTTAAGAGTTTCGAGTTTTAGCTTAGAGACTTAGCTTAGAGTTATAGTTTAGTTTAGTTTTAGTTAAGAGTTTAGAGTTTTTTAGCTTAGAGTCTTAGCTTAGAGTTTTTGTTAGAGTTCTAGTTTAGTTTAGTTTTAGTTAAGAGTTTAGAGTTTTTAGCTTAGAGTCTTAGCTTAGAGTTTTAGTTGAGTTCTAGTTTAGTTTAGTTTTAGTTAAGAGTTTAGATTTTAGCTTAGAGTCTTAGCTTAGAGTTTTTGTTAGAGTTCTAGTTTAGTTTAGTATTAGTTAAGAGTTTAGAGTTTTTAGCTTAGAGTCATAGCTTAGAGTTTTACTTAAAGTTGTAGTTTAGTTAAGTTTTAGTTAAGAGTTTCGAGTTTTAGCTTAGAGACTTAGCTTAGAGTTTTAGTTAGACTTGAGTTTAGTTTAGATAGTTAAGAGTTTAGAGTTTTAGCTTAGAGTCATAGCTTAGAGTTTTTAGTTAGAGTTGTAGTTTAGTTAAGTTTTAGTTAAGAGTTTCGAGTTTTAGCTTAGAGACTTAGCTTAGAGTTTTAGTAGTTTAGTTTAGTAGTTTAGTTAAGAGTTTAGAGTTTTTAGCTTAGAGTCTTAGCTTAGAGTTTTTGTTAGAGTTCTAGTTTAGTTTAGTTATAGTTAAGAGTTTAGAGTTTTAGCTTAGAGTCATAGCTTAGAGTTTTAGTTAAAGTTGTAGTTTAGTTAAGTTTTAGTTAAGAGTTTAGAGTTTTAGCTTAGAGTCTTAGCTTAGAGTTTTTGTTAAAGTTCTAGTTTAGTTTAGTTTTAGTTAAGAGTTTAGAGTTTTAGCTTAGAGTCTTAGCTTAGAGTTTTTGTTAGAGTTCTAGTTTAGTTTAGTTTTAGTTAAGAGTTTAGAGTTTTTAGTTTAGAGTCTTAGCATAGAGTTTTTGTTGAAGTTCTAGTTTAGTTTAGTAATAATTAAGAGTTTAGAGTTTTAGCTTAGAGTATTAGCTTAGAGTTTTTGTTAAAGTTTAAGTTTAGTTTAGTAATAGTTAAGAGTTTAGAGTTTTAGCTTATAGTCATAGCTTAGAGTTTTTGTTAAAGTTGTTGTTTAGTTTAGTAATAGTTAAGAGTTTAGAGTTTTAGCTTAGATTCTTAGCTTAGAGTTTTAGTTTAGTTTACTTTTAGTTAAGAGTTTAGAGTTTTTTTAGCTTAGAGTCTTAGCTTAGAGTTTTTGTTAGAGTTCTAGTTTAGTTTAGTTTTAGTTAAGAGTTTAAAGTTTTTTGCTTAGAGTCTTAGCTTAGAGTTTTAGTTAGAGTTCTAGCTTAGAGTTTTAGTTAAGAATTTAGAGTTTTACCATAGAGTCTTAGCTTAGAGTTCTAGTTAGAGTTGAAATTTAGTTTAGTTACAGTTAAGAATTTAGTGTTTTAGCTTAGAGTCATAGCTTAGAGTTTTACTTAAAGTTGTAGTTTAGTTAAGTTTTAGTTAAGAGTTTGGTGTTTTACCTTAGAGTCTTAGCTTAGAGGTTTAGTTAGAGTTCTAGTTTAGTTTAGTTTTAGTTAAGAGTTTAGAATTTTAGCTTAGAGTCTTAGCTTAGAGTTTTTGTTAGAGTTCTAGTTTATTTTAGTTTTAGTTATGAGTTTAGAGTTTTTAGCTTAGAGTCTTAGCTTAGAGTTTTTGTTGAAGTTCTAGTTTAGTTTAGTTTTAGTTAATAGTTTAGGGTTTTAGCTTAGAGTCTTAGCTTAGAGTTTTTGTTAGACTTGAAGTTTAGTTTAGTAATAGTTAAGAGTTTAGAGTTTTAGCTTAGAGTCATAGCTTAGAGTTTTAATTAAAGTTGTAGTTTAGTTAAGTTTTAGTTAAGAGTTTCGAGTTTTAGCTTAGAGACTTAGCTTAGAGTTATAGTTTAGTTTAGTTTTAGTTAAGAGTTTGGTGTTTTACCTTAGAGTCATAGCTTAGAGTTTTTGTTAGAGTTCTAGTTTATTATAGTTTTAGTTAAGAGTTTAGAGTTTTTAGCTTAGAGTCTTAGCTTAGAGTTTTTGTTAGACTTCTAGTTTAGTTTAGTCTTAACTTAGAGTTTTTTTTATAGAGTTCTAGTTTAGTTTAATTTTAGTTAAGAGTTTAATGTTTTACCTTTGAGTTTCAGTTAGAGTTCTAGTTTAGTTTAGTTTTAGTTAAGAGTTTGGTGTTTTACCTTAGAGTCTTAGCTTAGAGTTTTAGTTAGAGTTCTAGTTTAGTTTAGTTTTAGTTAAGAGTTTAGAATTTTAGCTTAGAGTCTTAGCTTAGAGTTTTTGTTAGAGTTCTAGTTTATTTTAGTTTTAGTTAAGAGTTTAGAGTTTTTAGCTTAGAGTCTTAGCTTAGAGTTTTTGTTGAAGTTCTAGTTTAGTTTAGTTTTAGTTAATAGTTTAGAGTTTTAGCTTAGAGTCTTAGCTTAGAGTTTTTGTTAGACTTGAAGTTTAGTTTAGTAATAGTTAAGAGTTTAGAGTTTTAGCTTAGGGTCATAGCTTAGAGTTTTACTTAAAGTTGTAGTTTAGTTAAGTTTTAGTTAAGAGTTTCGAGTTTTAGCTTAGAGTCTTAGCTTAGAGTTTTTGTTAGAGTTCTAGTTTAGTTTAGTTATAATTAAGAATTTAGAGTTTTGGCCTAGAGTCAAAGCTTAGAGTTTTAGTTAAATTTATAGTTTAGTAAAGTTATAGTTAAGAGTTTAGAGTTTTACCATAGAGTCATTAGCTTAGAGTTTTTGTTAGAGTTCTAGTTCAGTTTAGTTTTAGTTAAGAGTTTAGAGTTTTAGCTTAGAGTCTTAGCTTATAGTTTGTGTTAGAGTTCTAGTTTAGTTTAGTTTTAGTTAATAGTTTAGAGTTTTAGCTTAGAGTCTTACCTTAGAGTTTTTGTTAAAGTTGAAGTTTACTTTAGTAAGAGTTTAGAGTTTTAGCTTAGAGTCTTAGCTTAGAGTTTTTGTTAGAGTTCTAGTTTAGTTTAGTTTTAGTTAAGAGTTTAGAGTTTTTAGCTTAGAGTCTTAGCATAGAGTTTTTGTTGAAGTTCTAGTTTAGTTTAGTAATAGTTAAGAGTTTAGAGTTTTAGCTTAGAGTCTTAGCTTAGAGTTTTTGTTAAAGTTGAAGTTTAGTTTAGTAATAGTTAAGAGTTTAGAGTTTTAGCTTAGAGTCTTAGCTTAGAGATTTTGTTAGAGTTCTAGTTTATTTTAGTTTTAGTTAAGAGTTTAGAGTTTTTAGCTTAGAGTCTTAGCTTAGAGTTTTTGTTG
Source organism: Artemia sinica (assembly GCA_027921565.1). Taxonomy (NCBI): domain Eukaryota; kingdom Metazoa; phylum Arthropoda; class Branchiopoda; order Anostraca; family Artemiidae; genus Artemia; species Artemia sinica. The sequence continues at coordinate 7,516,811 of CM051268.1, read as the reverse complement.
AAGTTCTAGTTTAGTTTAGTTTTAGTTAATAGTTTAGAGTTTTAGCTTAGAGTCTTAGCTTAGAGTTTTTGTTAGACTTGAAGTTTAGTTTAGTAATAGTTAAGAGTTTCGAGTTTTAGCTTAGAGACTTAGCTTAGAGTTATAGTTTAGTTTAGTTTTAGTTAAGAGTTTAGAGTTTTTAGCTTAGAGTCTTAGCTTAGAGTTTTTATTAGAGTTCTAGTTTAGTTTAGTTATAGTTAAGAATTTAGAGTTTTAGCCTAGAGTCAAAGCTTAGAGTTTTAGTTAAAGTTATAGTTTAGTAAAGTTATAGTTAAGAGTTTAGAGTTTTACCATAGAGTCATAGCTTAGGGTTTTTGTTAGAGTTCTAGTTCAGTTTAGTTTTAGTTAAGAGTTTAGAGTTTTAGCTTAGAGTCTTAGCTTATAGTTTGTGTTAGAGTTCTAGTTTAGTTTAGTTTTAGTTAATAGTTTAGAGTTTTAGCTTAGAGTCTTACCTTAGAGTTTTTGTTAAAGTTGAAGTTTACTTTAGTAATAGTTAAGAGTTTAGAGTTTTAGCTTAGAGTCTTAGCTTAGAGTTTTTGTTAGAGTTCTAGTTTAGTTTAGTTTTAGTTAAGAGTTTAGAGTATTTAGCTTAGAGTCTTAGCATAGATTTTTTGTTGAAGTTCTAGTTTAGTTTAGTAATAGTTAAGAGTTTAGAGTTTTAGCTTAGAGTCTTAGCTTAGAGTTTTTGTTAAAGTTGAAGTTTAGTTTAGTAATAGTTAAGAGTTTAGAGTTTTAGCTTAGAGTCTTAGCTTAGAGTTTTTGTTAAAGTTGAAGTTTAGTTTAGTAATAGTTAAGAGTTTAGAGTTTTAGCTTAGATTCTAAGCTTAGAGTTTTAGTTTAGTTTACTTTTAGTTAAGAGTTTAGAGTTTTTTAGCTTAGAGTCTTAGCTTAGAGTTTTTGTTAGAGTTCTAGTTTAGTTTAGTTTTAGTTAAGAGTTTAGAGTTTTTTGCTTAGAGTCTTAGCTTAGAGTTTTAGTTAGAGTTCTAATTTAGTTTAGTTTTAGTTAAGAGTTTAGAGTTTTACCATAGAGTCTTAGCTTAGAGTTCTAGTTAGAGTTGAAGTTTAGTTTAGTTACAGTTAAGAATTTAGTGTTTTAGCTTAGAGTCATAGCTTAGAGTTTTACTTAAAGTTGTAGTTTAGTTAAGTTTTAGTTAAGAGTTTCGAGTTTTAGCTTAGAGTCTTACCTTAGAGTTTTTGTTAGAGTTCTAGTTTAGTTTAGTTTTAGTTAAGAGTTTAGAGTTTTACCTTAGAGTCTTAGCTTAGAGTTTTAGTTAGAGTTCTAGTTATTATAGTTATTATAATTTAGTGTTTTAGCTTAGAGTCATAGCTTAGAGTTTTACTTAAAGTTGTAGTTTAGTTCAGTTTTAGTTAAGAGTTTCGAGTTTTAGTTTAGAGTCTTACCTTAGAGTTTTTGTTAGAGTTCTAGTTTAGTTTAGTTTTAGTTAAGAGTTTAGAGTTTTACCTTAGAGTCTTAGCTTAGAGTTTTAGTTAGAGTTCTAGTTTAGTTTAGTTATAGTTAAGAATTTAGAGTTTTAAACTAAACTAGAACTCTAACAAAAACTCTAAGCTAAGACTCTAAGCTAAAACTCTAAACTCTTAACTATTACTAAACTAAACTTCAACTTTAACAAAAACTCTAAGGTAAGACTCTAAGCTAAAACTCTAAACTATTAACTAAAACTAAACTGAACTAGAACTCTAACAAAAACTCTAAGCTATGACTCTAAGGTAAAACTCTAAACTCTTAACTATAACTTTACTAAACTATAACTTTAACTAAAACTCTAAGCTATGACTCTAAGCTAAAACTCTAAATTCTTAACTATAACTAAACTAAACTAGAACTCTAACAAAAACTCTAAGCTAAGACTCTAAGCTAAAAAACTCTAAACTCTTAACTAAAACTAAACTAAACTATAACTCTAAGCTAAGTCTCTAAGCTAAAACTCGAAACTCTTAACTAAAACTTAACTAAACTACAACTTTAAGTAAAACTCTAAGCTATGACTCTAAGCTAAAACTCTAAACTCTTAACTATTACTAAACTAAACTTCAAGTCTAACAAAAACTCTAAGCTAAAACTCTAAACTCTTAATTATTACTAAACTAAACTAGAACTTCAACTAAAACTCTATGCTAAGACTCTAGGCTAAAACTCTAAATTCTTAACTATAACTAAACTAAACTAGAACTCTAACAAAATCTCTAAGCTAAGACTCTAAGCTAAAACTCTAAACTCTTAACTATTACTAAAGTAAACTTCAACTTTAACAAAAACTCTTAGGTAAGACTCTAAGCTAAAACTCTAAACTATTAACTAAAACTAAACTAAACTAGAACTCTAACACAAACTATAAGCTAAGACTCTAAGCTAAAACTCTAAACTCTTAACTAAAACTAAACTGAACTTGAACTCTAACAAAAACTCTAAGCTATGACTCTATGGTAAAACTCTAAACTCTTAACTATAACTTTACTAAACTATAACTTTAACTAAAAACTCTAAGCTTTGACTCTAGGCTAAAACTCTAAATTCTTAACTATAACTAAACTAAACTAGAACTCTAACAAAAACTCTAAGCTAAGACTCTAAGCTAAAAAACTCTAAACTCTTAACTAAAACTAAACTAAACTATAACTCTAAGCTAAGTCTCTAAGCTAAAACTCGAAACTCTTAACTAAAACTTAACTAAACTACAACTTTAAGTAAAACTCTAAGCTATGACTCTAAGCTAAAACTCTAAACTCTTAACTATTACTAAACTAAACTTCAAGTTTAACAAAAACTCTAAGCTAAGACTCTGAGCTAAAACTCTAAACTATTAACTAAAACTAAACTAAACTAGAACTTCAACAAAAACTCTAAGCTAAGAATCTAAGCTAAAAACTCTAAACTCTTAACTAAAACTAAAATAAACTAGAACTCTAACAAAAACTCTAAGCTAAGACTCTAAGCTAAAATTCTAAACTCTTAACTAAAACTAAACTAAACTAGAACTCTAACTAAAACTCTAAGCTAAGACTCTAAGGTAAAACACCAAACTCTTAACTAAAACTAAACTGAACTAGAACTCTAACTGAAACTCAAAGGTAAAACATTAAACTCTTAACAAAAATTAAACTAAACTAGAACTCTATAAAAAAAACTCTAAGTTAAGACTAAACTAAACTAGAACTCTAACAAAAACTCTAAGTTAAGACTAAACTAAACTAGAACTCTAACAAAAACTCTAAGCTAAGACTCTAAGCTAAAAACTCTAAACTTTTAACTAAAACTATACTAAACTAGAACTTCAACAAAAACTCTAAACTAAGACTCTAAGCTAAAAACTCTAAACTCTTAACTAAAACTATAATAAACTAGAACTCTAACAAAAACTCTTAGCTAAGACTCTAAGCTAAAATTCTAAACTCTTAACTAAAACTAAACTAAACTAGAACTCTAACTAAAACTCTAAGCTATGACTCTAAGGTAAAACACCAAACTCTTAACTAAAACTAAACTAAACTATAACTCTAAGCTAAGTCTCTAAGCTAAAACTCGAAACTCTTAACTAAAACTTAACTAAACTACAACTTTAATTAAAACTCTAAGCTATGATTCTAAGCTAAAACTCTAAACTCTTAATTATTACTAAACTAAACTAGAACTTCAACAAAAACTCTATGCTAAGACTCTAAGCTAAAAACTCTAAACTCTTAACTAAAACTAAACTAAACTAGAACTCTAACAAAAACTCTAAGCTAAGACTCTAAGCTAAAACTCTAAACTCTTAACTATTACTAAACTAAACTTCAACTTTAACAAAAACTCTAAGGTAAGACTCTAAGCTAAAACTCTAAACTATTAACTAAAACTAAACTAAACTAGAACTCTAACACAAACTATAAGCTAAAACTCTAAGCTAAAACTCTAAACTCTTAACTAAAACTAAACTGAACTAGAACTCTAACAAAAACTAAAAGCTATGACTCTAAGGTAAAACTCTAAACTCTTAACTATAACTTTACTAAACTATAACTTTAACTAAAACTCTAAGCTATGACTCTAAGCTAAAACTCTAAATTCTTAACTATAACTAAACTAAACTAGAACTCTAACAAAAACTCTAAGCTAAGACTCTAAGCTAGAAAACTCTAAACTCTTAACTAAAACTAAACTAAACTATAACTCTAAGCTAAGTCTCTAAGCTAAAACTCGAAAATCTTAACTAAAACTTAACTAAACTACAACTTTAAGTAAAACTCTAAGCTATGACTCTAAGCTAAAACTCTAAACTCTTAACTATTACTAAACTAAACTTCAAGTCTAACAAAAACTCTAAGCTAAGACTCTAAGCTAAAACTCTAAACTATTAACTAAAACTAAACTAAACTAGAACTTCAACAAAAACTCTAAGCTAAGACTCTAAGCTAAAAACTCTAAACTCTTAACTAAAACTAAAATAAACTAGAACTCTAACAAAAACTCTAAGCTAAGACTCTAAGGTAAAATTCTAAACTCTTAACTAAAACTAAACTAGAACTCTAACTAAAACTCTAAGCTAAGACTCTAAGGTAAAACACCAAACTCTTAACTAAAACTAAACTAAACTAGAACTCTAACTGAAACTCAAAGGTAAAACATCAAACTCTTAACTAAAATTAATCTAAACTAGAACTCTATAAAAACAACTCTAAGTTAAGACTAAACTAAACTAGAACTCTAAGAACTCTAAGCTAAGACTCTAAGCTAAAAACTCTAAGCTTTTAACTAAAACTAAACTAAACTAGAACTTCAACAAAAACTCTAAACTAAGACTCTAAGCTAAAAACTCTAAACTCTTAACTAAAACTAAAATAAACTAGAACTCTAACAAAAACTCTAAGCTAAGACTCTAAGATAAAATTCTAAACTCTTAACTAAAACTAAACTAAACTAGAACTCTAACTAAAACTCTAAGCTAAGACTCTAAGCTAAAAACTCTAAACTCTTAACTAAAACTAAAATAAACTTGAACTCTAACAAAAACTCTAAGCTAAGACTCTAAGCTAAAAACTCTAAACTTTTAACTAAAACTAAACTAAACTAGAACTTCAACAAAAACTCTAAGCTAAGACTCTAAGCTAAAAACTCTAAACTCTTAACTAAAACTAAAATAAACTAGAACTCTAACTAAAACTCTAAGCTATGACTCTAAGGTAAAACATCGAACTCTTAACTAAAACTAAACTAAACTAGAACTCTATCAAAAACTCTAAGCTAAGACTCTAAGCTAAAAAACTCTAAACTCTTAACTAAAACTAAACTAAAACTATAACTCTAAGCTAAGTCTCTAAGCTAAAACTCTAAACTATTAACTAAAACTAAACTAAACTAGAACTTCAACATAAACTCTATGCTAAGACTCTAAGCTAAAAACTCTAAACTCTTAACTAAAACTAAAATAAACTAGAACTCTAACAAAAACTCTATGCTAAGACTCTAAGCTAAAACACCAAACTCTTAACTAAACTAAACTAGAGCTCTAACTGAAACTCAAAGGTAAAACATCAAACTCTTAACTAAAATTAAACTAAACTAGAACTCTAACTGAAACTCAAAGGTAAAACATCAAACTCTTAACTAAAATTAAACTAAACTAGAACTCTAACAAAAAAATTCTAAGCTAAGACTCTAAGCTAAAACTCGAAACTCTTAACTAAAACTTAGCCAAACTAAAACTTTAAGTAAAACTCTAAGGTATGACTCCAAGCTAAAACTCGAAACTCTTAACTGTAACTAAACTAAACTTCAACTCTAACTAAAACTCTAAGCTAAGACTCTAAGCTAAAAACTCTAAACTCATAACTAAAACTAAAAAAATCTAGAACTCTAACAAAAACTCTAAGCTAAGACTCTAAGCTAAAACTCGAAACTCCTAACTAAAACTTAACCAAACTATAACTTTAAGTAAAATTCTAAGCTAGGACTCTAAGCTAAAACTCTAAATTCTTAACTGTAACTAAACTAAACTAAACTAGAACTAGAAAACTCTAACTAAGACTCTAAGCTAAAAACTCTAAACTCATAACTAAAACTAAAATAAACTAGAACTCTAACAAAAACTCTAAGCTAAGACTCTAAGCTAAAAACTCTAAACTTTTAACTAAAACAAAACCAAACTAAAACTCTAAGCTAAAAGGATGGGTACTTCAATTTGTAAAATGGGTTTAGGATGGTCACTAAGAAAGGAACTTGCTCTGAAATGGTCTTTGAAAAGTATTTCTTGGTGTTGAGGTAACCAAAAAGCTGTAAAGTATAGTTGTAGGTGAAAAAGATAAGTACTTCAAGTTGGAAAATGGGTTTAGGAGGGACATTAAGAAAGTAACTTGCTCTGAAATGGTCTTTGAAAAGTATTTCTTGGTGTTGAGGTATCCAAATAGCTGTAAAGTATAGTTGTGGGTGAAAAAGATACGTACTTCAAGTTGAAAAATGGGTTTAGGATGGATATTAAGAAAGGAACTTGTTCCCGTCAGGACCTCCTGATAGGGTTCTACCGATTATGTAATCAATTTCTCAGAAATCCAACTGTCCTAGTCGATTGCGTCATTCTATGCCCATATATGGACCTCCGTCATGACGTTCTGATAGGGTTCTACCGATTATGTAATCAATTTCTCAGAAATCCAACTGTCCTAGTTGATTACGTCATTCTATGCCCATATATGGACTCCTGTCATGACCTTCTGATAGGGTTCTACCGATTATGTAATCAATTTCTCAGAATTCCATTTGTCCTAATGGATTACGTCATTCTATGCACATAAATGGATTCCCGTCACGAGCTCCTGATAGGGATCTACCGATTATGTAATCAATATCTCGGGAATTCTCTCCCTTCGATTACGCAATCAATATGTCTCTTCCCCACCTTCCCCTTAGAAACAACAAATTAATTCCCCTTTCTTGAATAAATAATTCCCCTTAGAAACAACAAATTAATTCCCCTTTCGTGAATCAATAATTCCCCTTAGAAACAACAAATTAATTCCCCTTTCTTGAATCAATAATTCCCCTTAGAAACAACAAATAAATTCCCCTTTCGTGTCCAATCAATCAACCATGACATCATCTGTCACGTGTGATCCAAACTTTGCCCCGGAAACAATTCTGGTCGAACTCCAAAGATATTAATAAACTTCCGGAAACAATTTGATTAATGACTGTCAGCACAGGTGTTCCAAATTCCCAATCGATTACGCAATCAATTTCTCAGAAATCCATCTCCCCTAGGGACTCTATGCCCAAATAAGGAGCCCCGATGGGACCTTTAGGGTCATCTCTACTAACAAACCTTCTCATCAAAGTAACAACATTCTTCTTAAATACTACCAAACGTTTACTTAACACTAACAGATTTTCTCTTCGAATCATCAACTTTTCTTTAATACTAACATACTTTTACTTAAACACTCAAATTTCTCTTAGAAATAACACTTTTCATCAGCGTTATCACGTTTTCTGATTGAAGTAGCAAGTTTTCTGTCAAAGATACTTTTTTCTTAGAAGTAACCACTTTTCGTTATGATAACAAGTTTTCTGTTCGAACTAGCAAGTTTTCTGCCAAAAATACCAAATTTTTTCTTACAAGTAACAATTTTTGATTGTGATAACAACTTTTCTGTCAGAAGTAGCAAGTTTTGCTTAACACTAACAAATTTTCTCATCAAAGTAACAACATTTTATCTTGGTTAGGTTAGGTTAGGCTAGATTAAGTTAGGTTAGGTTAAGTTAGGTTAGATTAGCCTACGTACGCGCGCGTACGTAGGCTAACCTAACTTAACCTAACCTAACTTAATCTAGCCTTACCTAAAATAACCATACTCGCCGGAAAATCCCCCCTGGTCGACTTTGTACCATGTTTAAGTTAGGTTAGGTTAGCTTATCATGAGCGCTCATGATAAGCTAACCTAACCTAACCTAACTTAAGCATGATGAAATGTTTATATTTATTTATTAATAATTATTCATACTTAACCTAACTTATGGTTTTGGAGGTTAGATGAACCTAACTTAAAAGTAGAGAAACCACTTAAACATTGAGAAATGTTTCTATTTATTTATTAATATTTATTTATACTTAACCTAGCCTAACCTATGGTTTTGGAGGTTAGATGAACCTAACTTAGACGTATTGGAAGCTAACTTTGAAAGAAAACTTGTTAAAAACCTGTTACTTCTAAGAGAAATTTGATGGTGTTAAGTAAAAGTTTATTAGTATTAAAAAAAAGTTGTTACTTTGATGCGAAGATTTGTTAGTGTTAAGCAAAACTTGCTACTTCTGACAGAAAAATTGTTATCATCAACGAAAAAATTGTTAATTCCAAGAAAAATTTGGTATGTTTGATTTAAAACTTGTTATTTCTAACAGATAACGTGTTATCACTGATGAAAAAATGTAACTTCCAAGAGAAATTGGGGTGTGTTAAGTAAAGGTTTGTTAGTATTAAGGAAAAGTTGTTACTTCGAAGAGAAGATTTGTTATCATTTACGGAAAACTTGGTGTTGTTAGAAGAAATTCGCTACTTCTAAGAAAAATTTGTTATCTTTGCTGGACAACTTGCTAGTTCTAGCAGATATTTTGTTATCAGTGACCAAAAATTGTTACTTTTAAGAAAGAATTGGTATCTTTGACAGAAAACTTGCTACTTCTGACAGAAAAATTGTTATCATCAACGAAAAAATTGTTAATTCCAAGAAAAATTTGGTATGTTTTACTTAAAACTTGTTATTTCTAACAGATAACTTGTCATCATAACGAGAATTGCTACTTCTAAGAAAAAATTTGGGATTTTTGAGAGAAAACTTGCTACTTCGATCAGAAAATGTGTTATCACTGATGAAAAGTGTTATTTCTAAGAGAAATTTGAGTGTGTTAAGTAAAAGCATGTTAGTATTAAGGAAAAGTTGATGCTTCAAAGTGAAAATCTGTTAGTGTTAAGTATACGTTTGGTAGTATTAAAGATGAATGTTGTTACTTTGAAGAGAAGATTTGTTAGTGTTAATCAAATTTTTTGCTTCTGAGAGAAAAGCTGTTATCACAATCAAAGAAAAGTTACTTCTAAGAAAAAATTTGGTATCTTTGACAGAAAACTTGCTAGTTTGAACAGAAAACGTGTTATCACTGACGAAAAATATTATTTCTAAGAAACATTTGTGTGTGTTAAGTAAGAGTATGTTAGTTTTAAGGTAAAATGTTGTTACTTTGATGAGAAACTTTGTTAGTGTTAAGCAAAACTTGCTACTTCTGACAGAAAAGTTGTTATTACAATCAAAAATTGTTACTTCTAAGAAAAAATTTGGTATCTTTGACAGAAAACTTGCTAGTTCGAACAGAAAACTTGTTATCATAACGAAAAATGGTCACTTCTAAGAAAAAAGTATCTTTGACAGAAAACTTGCCACTTCAATCAGAAAACGTAATAACGCTGTTGAAAAGTATTATTTCTAAGAGAAATTTGAGTGTTTAAGTAAAAGTATATTAGTATTAAAACAAAAGTTGATGATTCGAAGAGAAAATCTGTTAGTGTTAAGTAAACGTTTGGTAGTATTAAAGAAGAATGTTGTTACTTTGATGAGAAGGTTTGTTAGTGTTAAGCAAAACTTGCTACATCTGACAGAAAAGTTGTTATCACAATAAAAAAATTGTTACTTCTAAGAAAAAATTTGGTATCTTTGGTAGAAATTTGCTAGTTCAAAAAGAAAACGTGATATCACTGATGAAAAATATTATTTCCAAGAGAAAATTGTGTGTGTTAAGTAAACGTTCGATAGTATTAAAGAAGAATGTTAATAATTTAATGAGAAGGTTTGTTAGTGTTAAGCAAAACTTGCTACTTCTGACAGAAAAGTTGTTATCACAATCAAAAAATTGTTACTTCTAAGAAAAAATTTGGTATCTTTGGGAGAAAACTCACTAGTTTGAACAGAAAGCGTAATATCACTGATGAAAAATATTATTTCCAAGAGAAAATTGTGTGTGTTAAGTAAACGTTCGATAGTATTAAAGAAGAATGTTATTACTTTGATGAGAAGGTTTGTTAGTGTTAAGCAAAACTTGCTACTTCTGACAGAAAAGTTGTTATCACAATAAAAAAATTGTTACTTCTAAGAAAAAATTTGGTATCTTTGGTAGAAATTTGCTAGTTCGAAAAGAAAACGTGATATCAATGATGAAAAATATTATTTCCAAGAGAAAAGTGTGTGTGTTAAGTAAACGTTCGATAGTATTAAAGAACAATGTTGTTACTTTGATGAGAAGGTTTGTTAGTGTTAAGCAAAACTTGCTACTTCTGACAGAAAAATTGTTATCACAATCAAAAAATTGTTACTTCTAAGAAAAAATTTGGTATCTTTGGCAGAAAACTTGCTAGTTCGAACAGAAAACTTGTTATCATAACGAAAAAATTGTTACTTCTAAGAAAAAAAAGTATGCTTGACAGAAAAGTTAATACTTCAAGCAGAAAACGTGTTATCGCTGACGAGAAGTGTTATTTCTAAGAGAAATTTGAGCGTTTAAGTAAAAGTAAGTTAGTATTATGGAAAAGTTGATGATTTGAAGAGAAAATCTGTTATTGTTAAGTAAACATTTGTAGTATTAAAGGAAAAGTGGTGTTACTTTGAAGAGAATATTTGTTAGTGTTAATCAAAACTTGCTACTTCTGTCTGAAAGGTTGTTATCACAATCAAAAAATTGTTACTTCTAAGAAAAATTTTGGTATCTTTGACAGAAAACTAACCTAACCTGACCAGAACTTTACATTTTCTTATGTCTTTGAGAAATTAAGAACTGAAGTGGAAGCTTTTTTCATTTTCTTTGGTAAATTTCAGAATTGAGTTAACTTTTTCTTTTCTTTAAGAAAATTCAGAGGAGAACTTGAAGATTTTGCATTTCTTCGAGAAAACTCAGAATTAAAGTGGAGCTCCTTATCTTCATGGTGAATATTCAAGATCAAAGTATAACTTTTTTCTATCTTCTATGAAAAATTTGGAACAGGACTTTAAATTTTTCATCTCTTTGTGAAACATTGGAACTGAAGTGAAACCTTTTTATTTTCTCAGGAAAAAATTAGAATTGATCTGTAACATATTTCTTTTTCATTGCGAAAATTTGGTGTTGGGATATAAAAGAAGTTGAAAAGTAACGTATGACTTCTCTGGCATGCTAAATCTGAAAATTTAATTTCAGAGAAATTCTTTAACCATTTAGGGTTAACTTACCTTTTAGGGATGAGCATTTAGGGTTCTCCTACATGATGAACCTGAAAGTGTGTTCCCTGACATGCTGGATCTGAAAGTGTAATTTCAGAGAAATTCTTTAACCTTTTAGGGTTAACTTGCCTTTTTAGGGATGACCATTTAGGGTTTTCCAACATGCGGAACCTGAAAGTCCTACATGTCGAACCTGAAAGTGCGTTCCCTGACATGCCGAATCTGAAAGTGTGATTTCAGAAAAATTCTTTAACCTTTTAGGGTTAACTTGCCTTTTTAGGGATGACTATTTAGGATTCTCCAACATGCTGGACCTGAAAGTGTGTTCCCTGACATGCCGAATCTGAAAGTTTGATTTCGGAAAAATTCTTTAACCTTTTAGGGTTAACTTACCTTTTTAGGGGTGACTATTTAGGGTTCTCCAACATACTGAACTTGAAAGCGTGTTCCCTGGCATGTTGCATCTGAAAGTATAATTTTCATGGCGATGAACTATTCTAAAGAATAAAGACGGCTGAGGCTTAAGATATTTATTGCTTAAACATATTTAAAAACATTTGAAAAAATACATAATGACATATTTAAAAAAAAAGCTTAATCCATTTGATATGAGGAAGAGCAAGAGTTTAGGTCTTTGGATATCTGATGCATTTTTCCATGTCAGGTATCTTTTCCGGTACCTATTGTGCGAAATATCTAACTTCATCTTCGGGTCTTGTACTGAATGCAGGTATTTCTCACATTTGAAGTCTTCTAAATTGAATAATGCTATATTTTTATCACATTTTTCTAGTAAGAGTTTATCAGTTGGCACGTTTCCCTTAACATAAACAGCTTGCATACCGAAAAAACTGCATATTTCCTGAATTTCCTCTTGTACATGTTTTATTTCATAGCCATTTTTATTACGTGGTCTTATGGTTTAAACGTAAAAGCCGTTTCGATTTATAAAATTTAGTGTTGGACTCCATTTGTTTTTCTCGTACTTATACATATTGTATCTGACATTCCATTTATAGCCATGAATTTCACGTCGTTGATTGTCTAGGAGTAAGAAAGCTGCTTCGAAAATAATGCCAGTTGAGGAATATTTCAGACCAATATATTCTGTGTCAATCACACCAAACATTATTATATCTGAAAAAAGGGCTTAAATTAAATAAATATGTAATGTTTCTGAAACTCTAACAAATACAGCTCACTTTCTTAGAATAAATAATTTTCACTTAAGGAGGTTGGGTAACATTAAATCTACACCTAAAAACTACTGCTTTGCACAACGAAAAATAAATTATAAATATAACAGCGGAAAAAAGTTAATGTTGAGTTGTTGACCAAAAAACTGCCCTCCGTCCCTTAAGGACACTCCCTCCTCCCCTGGAGTCCTCTTCTCTCATTTTCCCTTAAATTGAGCGTGTTACTGTTTTTTCATTTTATTCTTTTATAATCCATTTCATATTTTTCATCATTTACATAGTTCAGTCTGAAAACGATCCAGCGGAAAAAATTTAATGTTGAGCTGTTGACCAAAAACTGCTCTCCGTCCCTCAAAGACACTCTCTCCTCCCTCGGAGTCCTCTCCTCTCATTTTCCCTTAAATTGCAATGGTTATTGCTTTTTATTTTATTCTTTTATAACCCATTTCATGTTTTTCCCCATTTACATTGTTCAGTCTGAAATCGATCTAACCTAACCTTTACCAGTAGGAGAGGTGGCGTCCATTTTCCGTGAAGTTTCTGGTAGCTAACAAATATGAATTTGGTTATCAGGTTGTATTCCGTATTGAGTCAGTAGTCATCTGAATAAATATATTAAAATAGTGAAAATAGTCTCTTAAAATTCTCAAACCTCGACCCTTAAGCCTAAGAAAATAATAATAATAAATATATGAAACTTTATTTCTGAAATCTATAACACAATGTCTTTAATTTCCTTGGTGATATTAGGGATCTCCTTCTTATTCTCAATGTCATTTAATAGATCACGGGTATATTCATTCCATTCTAGGGCTAGTCGATGTCCCCTTGGCACTTCTACTACAACCTTGAATGTCCAAGGGAGAGATTTCATAGAAGGCGCGGTGATTTGAAAAGGGACAGGGGACTGGTATAGAACACTCCTGGATGTGTCAGCTATCTCCAAACGCTGCACGGGGGTTGGGTCGGTGCCCCTAGCCCTCTTTTCATGAGGGGGCAATTCTCATAATTGGCATTAAAAGAAGAAAAAATTTAGTATTGAAATAATTTTTCCCTTTTTACAGAAGAAAAATTAGTACCCCCCAACCCCCTAACCAAAATTTTGTATAGAAAGCATTTATCATAAAGAAGCCCCCTCCCCTAAGCCAAAAAAGCAAAGCAAAAAGTAAAATTTTACGCGAAATATACTATGCTTGGAAATCATACGTTTTTATTGCACAACTTGTGAAAAAATAAACCTTGAAAACAGTAGTTTGTAGCCTTAGGATAGAAATCAATGTTTCTATTTTTACCATTTAGAAAATTATTTTAAATATTCCAGTCTATAGGCTTTAAAATAGGAAAAATATTGTTAACACACAGCTTATAGGCCTAAAATTTATGATCTTAGATGTAAATGCTATTCAATTTACACATAATAAAGCTATGCACCTTTTTCTTAGAAATCTCGGTCCCTTACTTTTCACGCAAAGAAATAGTTTGTTTTCATTTTACAATGAAGGTGTTAGAAGCGAGGTATTGCAACCCTAAACCTCCCCCCCATATAAACACTGAGTACTCAAAATGGAAAATGAATATTACATGAAACTGATAGCCATCCCCCTCTTAACAACCCCGAACCCCCCCCCCCACCTCTTTTACAGAAGAAAGTCCCTCTCCCTTTTCAGTAAAGCAATAGTCAAATTTGCGATGAAGAAGCTATGATGTTAGTTTGATCAAAAGTATCCTTTTTTTCCAGTGAAACCTTTTGGCTAAGCCGCTAACGTAATGATTGAGAAACCGGATGTACTTTAAAAGGGTGACAGTAACTATCAGCTATTTAAAACTTCACTGAAATGCTTATATCAAACCAGAGTGGTTTAATAGCTAAGGGTTTGACAGAAAGTTGGCTGTCAAAAGGAGAGTTCAAAAACATAGTTATTTCTATTGGAAGAATTAAAGTCATAAACAGAGGAGGGGGGGGGGAGAGGGGAGGTTTACATGGTAAAAAAGAACATATTCTACACTTTCTAGCGAGTATAAACAATATATAGTGGAGTTTGTATTGTGTGGGGGGTATACTCTGAATTTACTGGAGGGTGACTATGTAAAATGATTTTATTTGAAAATAAACTATGAAAATTTACTAAACAGAACTCACATTGTTAATCATTGTAGATGAAGTTTCTTTGTCGATAATTTCAGATGCTCTATCCATTGTGTCTTGGAACTTTCTTAATGTTTAGTCACAATGCAATATACGAAATCTCAAGGGCCTATTGTGATGTAATGGGAAACCATATGTGACCGACTCTCTGATTGGCTTGTAATGAGATGTAACCGACTCTCTGATTGGCTTAGAAGGAGACAAGTGATCCTGTTTCCCGTTCCTGGATCAAAACATTCTCCCCACCGATTATGTACATCAATTTCCCGGAAATTCACTTGTCCTAGTCGAGTCCTGGATCAATACATTCCCCCTAGTGATTATTTAAATCAATTTCTCGGAAATTCAATTCCCCCCTCTTGTCCTAGATCAATACATCTCTCCTTCGTTAATGCGCATGTGCGAACTTCGCCCCGGAGACAATTCAATTTCTCGGAAATTCACTCCCCTCGATTATGCAAATCAAGTTCTCGGAAATCCATTTTCCCCCTCGAGTCCTAGATCAATACATTCCTCCTTCATTTATGTAAATCAAGTCTCGGAAATTCACTTCCCCCCCCTCTTGTCCTAGATCAATATATTCCCTCTAGCGATTATGTAAATCACCCCCAGTGGCATTACACCTGGACGAACATCAACAAATCAATTGACCTTGACCTCATTAGACTCGATCGATAATCCTTGAATAAATTATAGCCCGTCAGCGTTATACTCAATTGTAGATGGCAGCACACGGTCCCGTCAGACTATGCCCATATTTTGACTCCTTTAACGAGTCAATAGGGCTCTTCTACTCAAAATTGGGACAATCAGTCAAACTTTAGCGTAAGGAACAATGTATTGAAAAAGGGGTTAATCCATTCACATGCGGAATAATTTCTGTTCGTTTTGAGTTTTAATTTTACTCCTTACTTTCAGTTAAAAAGACTTATTTTTTTATTTAAATTCTGATAGTTTTCAAATAATTCCAACAAACCTGGCTCAACCTCCATGAAAAATTCCCTCTCCTCGCAGAAAACTCCCCCCTGGAAAGTTCCTCCCACGTAAAATACATCGCACCGTAAATTCCCTCCTGACAACTCCATCCCCCCGCCGTAAAACTTCATGCGGACGATTCAGCCTGAAGAATTCTCCTTTGCATACTTCCTTTTGAAAAAGACTTTAATTTCTAACCCTTTTCTCGATCACTCCTGTCATTCCCTCTCCCATAAAATATTTTTTCGGAAATACAAACAAGCTGAAAGTAGCTTCTGGATAATTCACTCCCGGAAATTCCCCTCCCCATGGGAAATTCTCCCAATGGAAACACGCCCAAAGCACAAAATCCTCCCCCCCCCCAAAAAAAATACATGTATACTTCCCAACAAATTTTACAACTTACAGGCCTGTCCTTATTGGCTGTGGGGTGTTAAGTTACCCCTGAGGACATAGTTATTGGATGTTTCAACTAAGTTGAACAAAATGACTATCTCAAAATTTTGACCGGAAAACTTTGAGGAAAAGGGTGCCTTAAGGGGGGCTAGTTGCTCTCGAATCTTTTTATTCACTTAAAAAGGGCCACTAGAACTTTTAATTTCCGTTCTAATGAACCCTCTTCCGACCTTCTAGAACCACTATTTCGATACGTTGACTCCTAAAAAACGGTGGCCATCGTTTACCCCCCACACCCCCCCTCCAAAAAATACCACCCTCATGGAAACAACCCACCGAAATACCCCCCCCCCCCAGAATATATTCTCTGCGGGAAATACCCCCCAGAAATACCCCCGTGGAAACCCCCCCCCCCCGAGGAATATACCACCCCTTCTGGAAAATTATCCCCATGTAAAATAAGGCTTTCCAAATTTGAGAATTTTGTTCGAGTTTCGTTTTTTTTTTATTTTCCGTGGGGGGAGGGAATTTTGGTACTTGCTTACTATACACCACTCACTCAAGTTCCCGATGCGTAAAACTTGAGAATAAACCGGTTTCATCGTTAGTATATTTCAGCTTAGCGTTAGACAAGACCAAGACAAGTGACAGAATAGATGGGAAATATAAAATGTGGGCTATATATTTGCACATAAAGGAGGGGTTAAAGTGTTTGGACAGTTTGAAGTCAGAAAATAATTCTTGCTTCATAATATGTAGAATAATTTTACCTAAAGCATTTAGTATACAGACCCGCTATACTTTATCCCCCCACTCCCCTTCTAATGTGCAAATATATAACACAAGTTTGTTTCTAAAGTAACGAAGAAACCGGTTTGTTCTCGAGTTTTACGCATCGTAAACTTGAATGGGTGACGTATAATACACAAGTACCGGATTTTTCCTGAAGAGAGAGCCAGATTCCCGGTATTATTTAAAAACGATCAGAAATTAAATTTAAAAAAAATAAATGTTTTCAACTCAAAGTATGGAGCAACATAAAAAATTAAAACTAACAGAAATTATTACGTATGTGAAAGGAGTTGTCCTTTCCACAAGACCTTGCTTAAGACCACAAGACCACAAAAACAAGTGACACAAGTATCAGAACTTTTCATGGAGAGAGAGCCGAATTCGGCCTTTCAACTGTGCTGAACAAAATGACTATCATCACACAAACAAATGGCAATTGAGCTTGAAACCTCTGCAGCAGTGTTCTCTGATGCGCTGAATTTGATGGTGTGATATTCATTAAGATTCCTTGACTTTTAAAGGGTGTTTCCCCTGTTTTTTGAAATTCAGTCAAATTTTCTCAGGCTCGTAACTTTTGATGGGTAACACAGAACTCGACAAATCTCATATATACGGAAGCATAATAGCCTTATTCTTTGGATGTGCCTACTGATATCGAAATAACGTGTTTTAGAGCTTCGGTTACTATTTAGCCGTGTCGCTCTTTACTTACAGTTCGTTACCACGAACTGATTGATACATATGCAAGAATAGGACTTTGACTAAATCTCTTCTACCATCTGAATTAAACACTTGCTCATCATCTCTGCAGAGGTTTCACTGGGGGGTGGGGGATAGGGGGCAGTTCCCCCAAAACAAATGGAAAAAAATTATACAGCCCATGCCCCTTTACTATCTTAATATGAACCCCAGTGTGTGAGTTTTTGTATATGCTGTGTGTGTGTGTGTTTTTTTTTTTTTGTGTGTGTGTGTGTGTGTGTTTCAAACGTCAGAAGACCCTTACAATCTGTTCTGAAACACGTTTCAGAACTTCTACAGAGTTGTTCGTGATTCTAGCTCGCTAATAACTCTCAATAAGCAAATATATCCCGGCGCCCCCAAATTTCTACTTTCAGCGTACAATCAGGCAACTAATAAACCCTACGGTTACATCCTATTGGATCTTAATCAAAATACACCCGAGGATCTGCGTGTAGTCAAAGATATTTTGGACACTGAAATTAGAGCATATCTCCCCGTGAACAGTAAAAAAAGGCTATTAGTTGCCATAATGACACTGAAGAAATTACATAAAAATAGACATTTATTTTCTGTTCTAAGCACTTCAAAACCCCCACTTAGGAAAGCCATAATCAAACATGGTATTGACAATGATTTTATTAATCTAATATCTGAACTTTGCTTAAATTTAACCGAGGGCAATGTTCAAGTGCCAGAAGTAGTTAAGCAACAGGCAAAGCAACATTGTTACATTGTACGTACACTAGCCTGTAAAAAGAAAGGAAATATTTTTAAAAGGAAACGTCTTCTTCAAGTGGGCGGTAGCTTTTTCACACTTTTACTGCCAATAATTGCAGGACTTGAAAACAGTTTTCTCTAGATGGCTAAACCCTATAAATTGACTCCAATAGAACTCGCTTTCTCACCCGTGGAACACTTTGAAGACAATCTGAGTAAATTCATTGACAACGAGAATATTGAGGATGAAAAAACTGCTTTTACTTCCAGATGCACTTCGCCGAGTGGACAAACATAAGCCCTATCGTGCGAAGGCCACTGGTATTGATCACAAAAAAGAATCATCTCCTCAGGATTCTGCTGCTGCTGCTGGAACACAATTAAAGAAGGAGGAATTGGATTCAATAGTGTCGAGCATTGGAAATCTAATGCCGCACTCACATCATGAACAAAGTAAACGACTCATAACATACCTCATGGAAAGCGGTCAAGATCATATTCAACTTGATAGCAATGGGAATGGGATTACAATTCAAGGCAAGAGCAATAATCTACTTGATTTAATCTATGATATGGTTACAAATCGTAAAGGACTATTATCATTTGACAGTCATCTATACAACTTTCTAAATATATTAAACTTCCCCAAAAGCCTTATTAGCAATAGGCAAATTCTAAAAAACTTAAATGAACATAAACCCTCATCGTCAACACCTTTAAATCATGAACAAGAAGAAGAAGGAGATTTAAATCAATCTTTGAAAATAGTAGCACACCTAGTGGAAACATTGATTTGACAATGAGGATGAGGATGAGCACACCACTGATAGCTAGACAAAACTGAAGACGTATCAAGTCAACGTCACCACCACCACCACCATCAACCACTAAAATACAAAAGGGTAGTTGACGTTACATTACGTGTTTACGTTCAAAGCGGTTGAAGTTCTGAAACGTGTTTATGAAAATATTGGTGAAGTGGGAAGTTTAATTTCCCCCACCAATCTTTCCAAAGTCACTGATGTTCACACTAAAAGTGTACAAGACTATCTACAAAATGAAACAAGTTACACTCTGCATAGAAATCATAGGCTTCGTGCTAATCATTACCGAAAAACTAAAGCCTTTTCCCCCCTACATATAATGCAAGCAGATCTCTTAACTCTAGATGAGATTAAAAGGCATCACAATACACCGTACAAGTACATTCTACTTGTAATCAGTGTTTTTAGTCACTATGCATATGCCATTCCATTGCGGCCAAAGAGAGGTGTTGAAGTTGCTCAGGCTATTGAAAGTATTCTCGAACAGGCTTCGTATGAAAAATTTCCAACGGATCACGGTAGTGAATTTGTTAATCCCCATGTTGAAAAAGTACTAGTGAAATATAATACACTGCTCTATCATAGTCATAGTCCTATAAAGGCTGCATTGGCCGAACGATTGATAAAAACTATTCTACTTTTAATTTCAAGATATTGTACATTGAAAGATACACCTGCTTTTATTCATGATTTAGATAAAATCATGTTGATTTATAATCAACGACCTCAACGATCATTGTCCAACTCAACCCCAACGGAAGTTCATCATTCTGATCATGATACAATTGATACTTTTCTTAAACAATATTCCAATGAAACGATTGTGAAGAAGAAAAAATTCAATGTTGGTTATACTGTTCAAATTAATAGAACGATTAATGTTTTTGAAAAGGGCAATTACTTGTGGTCCACTGAACTTTTTAAAGTGGCAAAAATCCTAGACACCAAACCCATAACTTATCGTCTGCGAGATACAAAAGATGAAGAGATTCTCGGCGGCTTTTATGACTATGAACTACAAAAAGTTAAAAATAATAGTGAAATCTATCAAATTGAAAAGATATTAAAGACTCGTACTCGCAGGGGTAAGAAAGAGTTACTTGTTCGGTGGCTCAGATACAACTCTTATTTTGATTTTTGGATCAATGTTGAAGATATTGACAATGCCCAGTGATTTTTATGTAACATTTATATCCAACGTCTCCGATCCTCTCTGCAACTACTTGAATAAAACAAGTGAATTTTGGACGAAACTCTCCCCAGCCATTAAATTCGACGGTGCGTACGAAGTGGCTCTTGTCGACTGTATTCTCAAAAATACCTATGATATCCTGAGAAAGGAACGTGTGTATGATATAAAAGTTATACCACTCGATTGGTTACTCTTTGTCGAGTATGAATGGGTCGAAGCACTTAAATCTAATGAATATCCACATATCACATTGAAATATAAAGAATATAGTACTATGACGGATTTGTGTCGTACAATCAATAGAAAAATCTCATATCGTAAGAATGGTACATTCCATTTTAATTATTCAATGGAACACGATAGGATTTACATTAGCTCATCTGTTGACACTGAAATAATTCATCTCAATGATAATCTGAGAGATATTCTTGGCTTTAAACAGAATATGATCAGTGGTTAAAACGCTGGCACTGTTAACAGGATGGATCAGGTTATTTTTGCTGGTTATCCACCTGGTTTTGCCTCGGACTCTTGCATATTTCTTTATGCATCCTTTGTAGAAACATCGAGAGTTTGTAATTCAAATGTCCCCTTCCTACGTGTTCTTAAACGAAAAACGACCCATGAACTTGTTCATCACTATAATATAAAGCATCTTCAGTATGTTCCTGTAAACACTTCGTATTTGGAACTTTGTCAGTTAAATCTAAGTGAATTGGGTGATCCTCTAGCAATAACAAAAGGTTTTGCTATGATTACATGTCATTTTTGACCCATCGTCATCACTGCCTAAGATGAAGTATAGAAGAATTCCATTTGTCTGTCCGGATATTGACTGCTATGTTGGTGCTCTGAGTCCACGTCAAATAGGTCATGGGTTGGACTTTTACAAAGGTTGTACTACAATATCTGACTATGGTCTTGGTAGCTGGTTTGCTAGGCTATTTCGTTCTGCACTACCCCTTCCAAGAAAATGTTTTGTACCTGCTGCATCAAATTTTGCTGCCTCAACACTACAGGAGTGCGGGTCGGGTAAGAATTTCAACGAGAGTGTTAAGGAAAATATTAAATCTTCAGCAAGAGCCGTTGGTGAGCAATTAAAATCTCAGCAAAATGGGAAGGGGTTGAAAAGGATTCTTGCGCGTCATTCACTCATCAGCCAGGTGGGAAGCGAAGAACATCAACAAGGACTTTGAGGAATAAAACGAAGAAGACCAATAAGAAGAAAAAGAAAAAGATTGTTAGATCAAAGAATGATTTCTTCTCTTAAGATGACTTATCTCCCTCACAAGGAATCGCATCCATCAACCAGTTCCTCATTGAATCTGTTCAATGCTGAAAATGTTGATGTCAGTGTCAAGCATGGCTACTAAGAACAATTTCATCCTCAGCAACCCCTCTCGGAAAATATACACTTTCAGGTGTTTTCTAATGAAAACTATTTCATTGATTTATCTTCAACATTTATTTGACCTTTGGACTATTTTGAACAAAATGGTTATCTCAAAATTTTGATAGGATGCATTTGGGAAAAAAAGGCTGGAGGAGGGCTTGTTGCCCTCCGATCACTTTTGATTCTTAAAATAGGAGCTATAACTTTTATTTTCCAATCAAATTGAGCCTCCTCCAAAGTTTACACAACCACCCTTTCCATAAAAAATAGACAAACGGGTCTATGGTCAGTCTAAAGAAAAAGAAAAGAAAAGGTCAAACAAATATTTCGCCCATATACAACAGGGTAACCTACACCGTAAGCGTAAAAAAAGCAGTAGTTTAGTTAATAATATGATCCTTTGATTCTTTAAAAAAAAGCAGTAGTTAAACTTATAATATGATCCTTTGATTCTTTATGCGTCCAAATGACATATTTTGTGTGTGAAAATATTAAGATAGCTGGGAAGCAAAACGAAATTTAATGACATATTAGACAGTGTTGCTCGCTTCTTTAATGTCATCATCTAAATTAGACAAAGGTATTTTTGTACGGCTTATTGTTAATATTTGGTAAACCTAAGAACATACAAAATTATTTTTAGACAACAACGTTTTTCTAACAGAAATAAACCCCGAAGTCTAGACTTAAAATGAAAAAAATTATTTCTTGTTGGTTTTTGCGACATAATTTGCAAAACTGGTTCAGCTAACTTCTAAGAGAAATTTATGCACCTTCGAGGAATTCAAAACCAGTGTTTTAAAGAAAATAGAAAATTGACGCAATAAAATAGAACAGAAACAAAAAAATCCTTAAGCTGCCTGCAGAAAAGCTGTGGATATATGCTGCCTAAGCTGCGAATCAGTAGCTTTTGTTCGTTTTAAGTTTCAAAGTCACTCTTTACTTCTATCATAACAAATGGTACTGTTTTACAGCGGTAAGCGCACGACAATTGTATTGAAAACCAGATAGGATAAAACCCGGTACTTATACGAGACGCTGTATAAAGATAGACATTACAAAGGATTTCTCACTCCGGGAACTATATTTAAATTTTAGTTTTTTGGGGTTTAGAGGAACTAAAAGGTACCCAAGTTGTGTTGATTAGGTTAGGTTACATATTTTATATATGCTATGCTTTACCCCCCCCCCCCTAATGTGAAAATATATAGCCCAAATTTGTTTCTTAACTACTATATTTCCATCCTATTTTTGTTTTATTTCATTAGCGTTAACGAAACTTCACTTTTCGCGCGCTTACCCCTTTGTTAAACATCACCAAACAAATTAGTGTTTTAGAATTAATTAGCGATAATTGGCTTTGGGTGGAATGCCATTGGTAATGAAGTTTGGATTCTTGCCATTCTTAAGTAAACCAGTATCTTAGGCTTAGTGAACCTAAATGCTAAGCCGCTTTTGGGGCATTGTGTGGTGGTGTATCCGCATCGTTGTTTAACTTTTAGGGTTTTCAGGAAGCTAAATTAGGGATTTAACTTATTGCCTAAAACCGGCAACTTTCATGTTCACATTCATCATTTTTGAGGAAGGACTTGTAACCAACGGATATTTTCAAAAATATACTAGCCTAGTTGACGTTTAGTTATAATTTAAAATGTCTTCAGACACGATTAATCAGCTAATTCAGGTTTTATCAAAAACTGTTTCACCTGGTAAGATTCACATTAAATCGATCCTTAAACCTTTCTACACGGCCTTTGGGCTAATCTATCTCAATGAAGGCCTAAAAAGACAATGGGCATGCCAATCCTTGTCATATTTTCATTATTGAAGGTATATAGATGCAAGATGAGTGCACACTTTCTTTTCTGAACTAGGGTAGTTTTAACAATAAGGTAAGATAGCCATTAGTGAGACAGCTAGGCCTAATCTTCACTTAAACATTTAAATCATAAGTAGGCTATGTTCAATCTTAAGTTTACTCTGAATTGGTATATATAGGGGAGGGGGGGGGGTAAAATTCATTTGCAGCCAAAATGATTATTATATTTGGAAAGAGCATAAAAAAGATATCAAGTGCTCTGTTTACTTTATGTGTAGATCAATGAAAGTTTCCCTTTCCTAACCTAACCCCTTTCTAAGATAGCAAAAAGTAGCTTAACTAGAATTTTACCATTGTATTTAAACAGGTTAAGCTGTAGTGGTAACATTTGACTAAATTTGAATATTGAAAACCCATAATTTTCTAATATTGTAGTCAGCCTATCCCACTAATATCAGCCAATCTCAGTTGTATGATCCTAGGCCTATATACATCATGTTGAAGATTTAGAGCCTATTGTCCATGTTCAGGAAAGATGACAAGGTTTCACTATTTCTAGCCAAAGGTGACAAGGTTTTCTCCAAATCATGGGACATTATAAGCAGAGTCCTCCAAGGCACTGTTTGGGTCTTATCATATTCCTCTTATACTGTACATCAAGAGATTGGTGTATAGAATAGAAAACAACATCACTTTCTATGCTAACAACTCCAATCTGTTTCCTATTCCTAATTCTTGGTTAAACTCAGCACTAAAGACCAGTCCGAAAGAAAAAGATTTAGGAGTGGCCTCCTCCTCAAATGCACCATAACTATCTGCTCTCATAGTCTTTCTAAGGCTAATCAAACCTGTTTTTGACTTTAGTGCATGTCTGTGTCTCACCTCCTATTTTTACAAGAACAATGCTAGCCTAATTGAGGAAGTTCAGAGGTATGCCATGAGGTACTTAGCTGTACTATAAGTTCTCCCTTACAACAAGAGACTAAAGTATTTACCTCTGCCAACACTTGTTTGCAGATGCTGCCATGGTGACATGATGCTGACCTGCAAGAATGATGCAAAACCAAATAACCCTCTCTGTAAACAGTAAAGCTTGCACTATATAAATTGCAGCTAACATAAGCTGTCAAAAGATCCTGTTATTGTACAAATTGTATCAAGTCAAGATATGACAAGCAATAGAATAATAAGTTCAGGTTATGAGTAGGACTGTCCATTCTATTCAACTACCCACTGATGCCAACCTCATCATATGAGTGAAATGTTGGGAGGCTAATGCTGCTTGTCATACTCAACCATTTCAGACACTCTGAAGTTGCTGTTGTGTGGTGGTGTTGGCTTCAAGCCTACAACTTCTTCTTTATATACTTATCACAATTTTGTTAATCACTTCTATCATTGCAATTGCTCTTGCCATCACATTACCAATGCCACCAAAATTATGATATTGCTTAGGATTTTTTCTTAGAAGGTTGCTCTAACTGGCTTGAAAAATGGAAAACTTTCTATTTTTGCATGTTTTCAATGCATTTTTCAATCTAAAATTGGTTTCTGTTCATTTTAGTTTTTGTTTATTTGTCCTTAGTAATTTCTATTTGCTTTGTGTTTAACTTATTATATAACATTAGTAGAACTTGTTTTTGGTTTTAGGTTTGCTTTATTTCTCTTTTGAATTTTTTTCTTTTCTAAGAATTTTTCTTAGGAGGTTATTCAAACTTGCTTAAAAAATAGAAAACTTTCTGCTTCCACATGTTCTCCACCTGTTTTCAATGTATTTTTCAATCTAAAATATACAAGGCAAATTTAAGAAAAAATGATTTGGTGGATAGATATTACTGAATCTCAGCTGTTGGGTGATAGTGAAATTAAAACTATACTACTGTAGACAAACAAGTTACCAATAGAGAACACACCATGCAGAGAAAATGAACCTTAAACATGCCATATTTACACCATGCAGAGAACACACCATTTACACTATACAAGTTACACCATGCAGAGAACACAAACCTTAAACATGCCATATTCACAACAATATAGTTGGTCTAAAAAAATAAAACTCAATTCAATTTATTTATAACCTGTCAAAACAAAAAACAGTGCAGATCCCCTAAATGACAGAGTACATAAGGGAAAAGAAAAAAGAGAAGAATGCTTCTACACTGAACAAAAATAAGTAGTTTTTACAATCATAATAATCATAGACATAATCACAAATCATATATTGTAATCTACATTGTTATTTCTAATGCTCAAAACTTAACATTTATTTATTTTTTACTATGTATTTGATGTTAAAAACAGTTTCATTCTTTGTCTATCATCAAGTGGTTTCAACTATTTTATAATTACAAAACTGTATTGTTGTGTTGCATCATTTTTATAATCAGGGTTAAAATTTAGGGAGGCCATGGGCCAACTTTGGTCCCCCACTTATATACACATTAAATACTCTTGCATGGTTTTGCTTCAATCAAATTGCAACATGGCTACATTTTTGAAAACAGGTTGTCAGTAAGAGGGGTGGGGTAGTAGAAGGGCCACTGGCCTGCTATGATTCTTTTATCAATTTCTAGTTCAGAAGGGTGCAACAAGCCTTCTTTTTTGCTAAAAAGTTGAGTTGGTGAACAAGTGATTTTTGCCTCTAGGTTGCTTTTGTAATGATTTAGGTCTTTGCTCATTTTTGAGCACAGTCACCATATTGGTTTCTGAAGTTTACTGTGATAAACATTTTGTAACCCCCCAAAAGGTTTGAAAATGGTGAAATTTGAAATTTTAAAATCACTTTTACAAAGCAGATGGAAGCACTTTGGGACATTAGGAAAAATGCTCATTTTTTGGAAGCTGTAACTTTTTTTTTTGAGACAAATAAAAGTTCAAATAGGGATAAAATCCTTTTAATAGATGGTGATAGAAATTCACAAAAAATATCAGATATTTTGGTCACATATGCAGTGACTGTCATCAGTAGTCAAAACTGATAATGGTTAGTAGTAAAACAAACTGTTGACTGATGACATCATCAGTTTCACTACTGATGACAGTCACTGCATATGTGACCAAAATATCTGGTATTTTTTTTGTGAATTTCTATCACTGTTTGTGAAACACTCTATTAAAAGGATTTTATCCCTATTTGAACTTTTATTATTGTCATGGAAAGGCAGTGTGGCCTCCAAAATTATCATATTTTTTGAGATTCTAAAAAACATTTTTGCTAAAGGGCCATGCAATCATCCCACATTGTAGGCACTTCCATATTTTATTCCAACTACAATTTGAAAGTGCTACCTGATTAAACTGAACCTTCCACTCGAAAGCAGAAACATGACTCGAAGAGACAGAATTTTGATATAGTAAACTCAGATATTCCTATCTGACACAGGCTATAAAACTCCACTTCAGTTCTCAGATTAGGCTGTGACTCCATGACAAGTGAATGTGACTACACTTTTTGTGTCCCTTGCAAGAGTTCTACACAGCTTCCCAAACTGTAAAATTATACTGGCATAATTTATTTAATGTAGTTTCTTTAACCTTTATTTTCAAAACCCATGTCCTTTGTAGACTTAGAACTCAGGATTTTATCTTTTAAGTAATCATTTTACTATATATTTTGGGCAAGTTAAAATATATATCATGGAATGGGCTTGGGTTGTAAAAATTAGGTATTTTGTATTTAAAATGCAGGGATTTCCTTGTATTTTAGTGTTTTATCCTTAAAAGTTCACTAGGAAGGCCACTATGGGAAATTAAAATTATTCCTCTAACTTTTTCCCTTGGATGGAAATGTAGCTCTACCTCTGGGAATTTGCTAGACTTCCACCTGGGATTTTTCTCCTGGACCTAGACCTTCACCTTAATATCACTGAATTTGTTGAATGCCCACCAAAATAAATTCTCAGGTGCCTTGTGATAATTAGGAAAAAAACAGACAGAAATAAGTTTATTTCTGGCCTAAATATTTGGGTTTTTCCCACTATTGTCTGTTTTGTCTTGTTGGGAGGCTAATGCTGCTTGTCATACCCAACCATTTCAGACACTCTGAAGTTACTGTTGTGTGGTGGTGTTGGCTTCAAGCCTACAACTTCTTCTTTATATACTTATCACCATTTTGTTAATCACTTCTATCATTGCAATTGCTCTTGCCATCACATA
This sequence comes from Artemia sinica, assembly GCA_027921565.1. Classification (NCBI taxonomy): domain Eukaryota; kingdom Metazoa; phylum Arthropoda; class Branchiopoda; order Anostraca; family Artemiidae; genus Artemia; species Artemia sinica. The sequence continues at coordinate 7,489,190 of CM051268.1, read as the reverse complement.
CAAGTCTTTCTTCAAGACACTGGCCATTATAGCACTGAAAATAGCTGTGACAACATCCCTTGGGGTCTGAAATAAGCATGAAAAATAAAAGGATTCCAGAGTTTAAATGTGTCTATGGTTTGATGTGACTCCTTTTAGTAGAATGCCATCTATAATCATGTGTGAAGTGGAAAATCAGTATATTAGGTTCCTAGAATCTTAAAGTCCATTATTATATATAATTATAGCAGTAGCTTAATGTATACCACATTAAGCTACTTTGTATACATTTTTTCACAACCTGTTGAAAAATTGAGTTTGGAGCTAAAGTGGTATTCCAATTAACTAATGCAAATTCAAATTAACTAGTTCCAATAAATTATAAACTAATCTATGTACAATATTCAATTAATTATAGCCTAATTATAATAAAATAAACTAATTATTTATTGATTCTAATTAACTATAAACTATTTTTGTTAACACATAAATCTTGCTAATAAAATGTCAAAATTAGCATCTGTGCTTGAGTTCAATGAAAGAAAACCTGGAATGCTTGGTGAATTTTGTCCTAAGAATTTGAAGTTTGTACTGTCAGGAGAATCCTTAAGCCTGTAAGCTTTTGGAATGCCAAGTAATATGTCTGATTCTAGTTATGGAAGAGGTTTAGCTACCCTGTCTTTGAGGAACTGTAATCAAAATCAATTTATGTACCCAATCTTTACTCACTATGTATATATTTTTATCTATACATAACAAAATTCACAAAAGGTACAATTTAAAATATTTAATGTCTTATGCACAAAAATGCATAAAAGTGAAAAAAATGACCATGTTCTTGAGTGAAAAATGTTCTGGTCCCCTGCTCACCATTTAGTTTTGACTTTAAACCTGTGCTCTCAATATTTTATTTTCAGATCACAATGAACTGACATCATCCCTTGCATATCTTGAGCAATTGGCACTTAGTAATCTTCCTGAGTTCATGAAGGCCCTATCAGATGTTTTGGCTGGTGTGAACAATCCTCAGGTGCCAAGAATGGCAGCTGGCCTTCAGCTAAAAAATACCTTGACATCAAAAGATACTACAATGAAGGCTGAATATCAGAAACGATGGCTTTCTCTCCCAGAAGATGTCAGGAATTATGTGAAGAAGAATGTGAGTTTTTGCCTTACATTGTCACGGCTATTGTGTGTGCCAAGTATAATCCTTAAGTAATTGACATTTGACAAGTAATTAATGTAGGCTACTGGCCAAAGACCCTGGTGGACAATAGACATAAAAAAGTAGGGCATTTCCATTTTAGGGAGGAATGGGAAAAAATTTGTCTCCTGCTCATAAGAAAATCTTGACAGGCTTTGCTGCTAGTAATAAATAAATGATTAAAGCTATTATAAAAATAAATCATTATTGTTTGAATGTTTCTAAAATGTTCTCGTGAATGATTTCCATTCCATTTTCTTCATAAGATGTTTAAGCACAAAATTAAGTTAGATATGAAGGGATTTGAATTTCATACCAAAAGAGACAATTTTTTTTTTGGATAAAAAAAACAGAAATAAAATTGACATTTTTAGGAAAGAATGGACACATGGGAATTTAGTCTGGAGAGGGGTAAGCTCATAAGGAAAAGTATTAAGAATTGCCAAAGTCTGGAAATTTTAGACCTCACCTGTATATATGCCAGGAAGAAGAAAGGTATAGATTAAGCCTAAGAAATTCTAAGTTGCCTCAATCTACCATTTTGTCTGTTTTTAAATCTCTCCAAATACTTCAGAATAAAGCAATGAGGATTCTTTTTAATGTTGATTGCAGATGTTCAGTTAGACACCTATATGGGACTTCAGGAATTTTCTCTTTGGACCAACTTCATTTAATTTCTATCTCTAGTATTTGTCATGATTGTCAATATAGTAATTTACCTGTAAGTTTCTCCAGCATTTTCCCAACTAATTCTCAATTTCATAATTATCCTACTATGCATCATTCAGACTTTTTGTGCAAAATTTGCCCAACATCGAGGGCAGGATTCAGCATCCATCACACTGGCCCAAAAATCTGGAACTCAATTCCAGCATCAGTTCGAGAATGCAGCAACAAGCGAAATTTTCTAAGACTGGTGAAGAAATATCTTATGACATGCTAAGCATTTTGTTCATTAGAGTTTTCTTTTTCATTGTTGTAAAATTTAGTTAAAAAATGGCTGTGTATTTTTGTTGGCAATATTTTCAGTGCTAAAGTATGCCACAAGGCATGTGCGCTGTTTTGTGACATTTATTTATGTATGTGTTATAAATAAAAATGTTCTACAATTATTTAAAATTCTACAATTAAAAATGTTGCTTGTTTGTTCAATATTTTCACCTCATTTTAGTTATAAGTGGAATTGTGTAAAGAATAGGGGGTATTGAGTACACCAATCTTATGTAAAGGTATCCTGCCAGTCTCAATAGACATTAGGAATAGTGGTAAATAGTCCACCAGTAAGAAAGTACTAATGAAAAGGCAGCCTGCTAGTAACATCTTGCCTGCCAGTCCTGATAGATATTAGGAATTATGGTAAGTAGTCCACCAATAAGAAAATACTAATGAAAAGGTGGCCTGCTAGTAACATCTGTCCTGCCAGTCCTGATAGACTTTAGGAATAGTTAAAAAAAAATCATCCTACTGCTGGCAAGTGCAATTTAAGATAATTTAATGTAGGGGTAGGTAGCACACCATTAAGTAGTGCTTATGGAGAGCGCGCCTGCTAGTCGCAATAGATACTGGGAATTATGTAAAGAATAGTGGTGGTGGCACACCATTAAGATAGGGCTTATAAGAAAGTGGCTTGCCAGTAACAGGTATATTGCCTTGTAATTAATCATTTCTTAAATCACACTGGCTTTCCATTAGTAAATGAAATAAAAATATGAAGATGTATAAGCAGTGGGTGGAGGTTTTATTAAAGAGACTGAAGAATAAACTAAAAAAACGCCTAAAAGTACTCTGGCTTCACATCTGGGAGCCTTTGTTGATATGGCTTCACATCAGGGAGCCTTTGTCAACCTGGATCATTTGTCAAAAAGAAAAACTAAATTAAGCAGGTAAAAAAAAAAGAAGATGAACAGCATTATACACAAAGCAAATAAAAAAAAAAAAAAAATCAAAGAACATGTATATGAAAAACTAAAAAAGATGTTATGAAGTGATTCCTTATGGTGGTTCAATGTATTTAAATTCAATCAAACGTACACAACTTACAGGTTCAGTAAATTCTTCTGATTTGAGGTTCTTACAAAGTTAAATGATTTTTTTACATTAATGTTTTAGACAAATTCTAGGTCAATGCAACTAACTTAATAAAATAATAGCAGGTTAAGTCTTTTCAGTATAACTATGTTTGAAACCAGGCACGTACTTAGGATTTTTTTAGGGAGGGGGGAATAATAAAAAAAAATAATTTGAATATAAGATGCTCAGAAATTAGGGGTAGAGGCCCCCCTACATGCATTCCTTTTTGAAACATAGTTGTACTATAAGGACTGTAGAGTGCTCTTATTCTCATTGAATTTACCTGGTTTAAGCATACCATTTAAAAAAGTATATCCACCATAATAGATCTTTCCACAAAAATCTTTTAAGTTGAAAATTATCTCCAAGTAGAAATACAATGGATAGCACGTTGTTTTGTAGATTTAAATGTAAGGTTTTGTAATTTAATATGAAAGTTGAAAAAAACAATGTGTAATAACATTGTTATTACATAATAATAACATAATATATAAAGTGTAATTTAATGTAAAAGGTTAGAAATTATGCCACAGAAAATGTATAGATTAAAAAAACAACTAAAGAGTTATAAAAACAAGAATCAATTTTGTTTTGTAATATTCTACTGTTATAACTTTTTCTCAAAAATGCTGGCTAAAATAAGAACTCATTGAATAGGCTACAGAGAGGCATGAACCACTTTGATAAAATCGTGGTTTGTTTTAGGTTGTCTCCGCATTAGGCACAGAAACATCTCGACCAAGTGCAGCCGCCCAGTGTGTTGCCTACATTGCTGTTGCTGAGTTGCCAGTAAATCAATGGCCAGATTTGATTCGACTTTTGGTGACTAATGTCACTTCTCCAAATAGTACCGAAATGTTACGTGAAGCAACATTAGAAGCTATTGGCTACATTTGCCAAGATATAGTAAGCTTTTATTCTATTTCATCTATATATTTTATTTCTATTGGATGTTTTTTAAGATTGTGAAAATATAAATTTAAAAATACTAATATGTTGACTAATGTTTGTTGTAGTCCAAACTTTACCATGTTTCTATTGTTTATATCAAATTATCCCAATAAACTAGTATTAGCATAAAAGTGTTTCAAATAAGGGGGAGGGGAGAAGCAGGGGCGACTTTAAACACATAATAGCCTACTCCTATTCTAAGTGACCCATTGCATCTTATCATTATGGACAAGAAACACCCTTTGGGTGGGCATTTTATAAATTTAACCAAAATTGTATTTTAGAAAATTCACCTGAAGATTTAGCCAGATTTTGTTTTTTAGAAAATTAGCCTTAAATCTTAGCCTAAGGTATATTAGAAATTTAGCCTTAGAAGGAAAGTCTAAATGAAGACTGTCATTTTTAACCCAATATAAAAAAAAAATCACCCAAAAGGATCTACTCAATTACGTTAAAAATAGATAATCCATCAAATTATGACAATTTTGTAATGTTTGTAACTGGTGCCTAACTGGGTCAATAGCTGAGAGATGCTAAAAGAGAATTATGGAATTACAAGTGGCGATAATTGCCGAAGGAAGATGAAAAACATGATATTTTTTCATCATGTGGTGGGGAAATCTAGCTCGCAAAAGGCAATTTGACTTGTGCCAGAACTTAGCTTCATTCTTGTAGGTCTAACTTGTGCTGTTAGAAGAGGACTTTTTTCGTTTGATTTTTTTTTGCCATCTTCCTGAATTGACCACCACATGATGTTTTCACCACATGATTGGCCACCACTGAATTGTCATTTGCCATTTTCTTGCATTTATTATTTAATCCTTTTAGGATCCAGATATTCTTGCTGCGCAATCAAACGAGATCCTAACAGCGATCGTTCACGGAATGAAGAAACACGAGAAGAACGAGCATGTAAAATTGGCTGCCACAACAGCACTACTCAACAGTCTCGAGTTTACCCGCGCCAACTTTGAAAAAGAGAACGAGCGCAACTACATTATGCAAGTGGTTTGCGAAGCAACACAATCTCCTAACACAAAAATTAAGGTGTCCGCTTTGCAGTGTTTGGTCAAGATCATGTCACTTTACTATCGATATATGGAGGCGTATATGGGACCTGCGTTATTTGCGGTAAGTATAAATTTGTTAGTGGATATCTTTGGTATGAGAGAGTTTTTTTATTATATAAATTAAATGAACATTTGTAGTTTAACAGCCGTTCCAAGAAATCGAAAACTTGTCTAAAAGGGTGGCGAAAATGCAATGATATAATTTAAAAGAAACGGATTTGCGTTGCTATGACAACGTGTAGTACACCAGCTTGTTTGGGTTTGCTGACAAAAATGTTGCAACACTGATTTGTTTCTTCGCCATTGATTGAATGCCATGATTGCCAACTGCTCAAAACCTTAAAAACGTTGTTTTGATAAGATTTTTCTTATAAAGAACTAAGATGATGACACATACATTAAAGATGGTTTCAAATTTGCTCTGCTCTTAGAATTAACTCGTGTCATTATTATTTGGTAACAAAATTCTTAATTTTTAAGATCTGTCTTCTCTGTGAAAACACTAGATTTTGCAGTGAATAAATTGACCTCAGAGGACAGGGCATTTGTGTTATTGGATCCATCTAGCGATTCGCAAAACCAAAATTATGATATTGCTTAGGATTTTTTCTTAGAAGGTTGCTCTAACTTGCTTGAAAAATGGAAAACCTTTCTATTTTCGCATGTTTCAATGCATTTTTCAATCTAAAATTGGTTTCTGTTCATTTTAGTTTCCGTTTATTTGTCCTTAGTAATTTCTATTTGCTTTGCGTTTGACTTATTATATAACATTAGTAGAACTTGTTTTTGGTTTTAGGTTCGCTTTATTTTTCTTTGAATTTTCTTCTAAATTTTGATTTTTTTTTTCTAAGAATTTTCTTAGGAGGTTATTCAAACTCGCTGAAAAACATAGAAAACTTTCTGTTTCCGCATATTTTCCACCTGTTTTCAATGTATTTTTCAATCTAAAATATACAAGGCAAATTAAAAAAAAAAAAATATGATTTTGTGGATAGATATTACTGAATCTCAGCTGTTGGGTGATGGTAAAATTAAAACTATACTACTGTAGACAAACAAGTCTACAAGAGAACTCACCATGTTACGCCATGCAGAGAACACAAACCTTAAACATGCCATATTTACAACATGCAGAAAAACACCAATTACACCATGCAGAGAGCACAAACCTTAAACATACCATATTTACACCATGCAGAGAACACACCATTTACACAATGCAGAGAACACACCATTTACACCATGCAGAGAACACAAACCTTAAACATGCCATATTTACAGAAATATAGTTGGTTATTAATTGGTCTAAAAAAATAAACCCAACTCAATCTACATTGTTATTTCTAAAGTAGCAGCATTTATAAGTTATAACTACTTTAGTTCACCTCAAAACTTAACATTTTTTTATTTTTTACTATGTATTTGATGTTAAAAACAATTTCATTCTTTGTCTAGCACCAAGTGGTTTCAACTATTTAATAATTACAAAACTGTATCGTTGTGTTGCATCATTTTTATAATCTGGGTTAAAACTTAAGGAGGCCATGGGCCAACTTTGGTCCCCCACTTCTACACATTAAATACTCTTGCATGGTTTTGCTTCAATCAAGTTGCAACATGGCTACATTTTTGCGAAAAGGTTGTCAGTAAGAGGAGTGGGGTAGTAGAGGGGCCGCTGATCCGCTATGGCTCTTATCAAATTCTAGTTCTAAAGGGTGCAACAAGCCTTCTTTTTTGCGAAAAAGTTGAGTTGGAGAACGAGTGATTTTTGCCTCCAGGTTGTTTTTGCAACGATTTAGGTCTTTGCTCATTTTTGAGCACAGTCATCATCCGGTTTTTGGTTTCTGATGTTTCCCACAATAAATATTTCGTAATATTTTTTTATTATTATTTATTTATTATTATTTATTTCGTAATATTTATATATCCCCAAAAGGTTTGAAAATGGTGAAAGTTTGAAATTTCAAAATCACTTTTACAAAGCAGATGGGAGCACTTTGGGACATTAGGAAAAATGCTCGTTTTTTCGGAAGCTGTAACTTCTTTTTTTTTTTAGATAAATAAAAGTTAAATAGAAATAAAATCCTTTTAATAGACAGTGTTTCACAAACAGTGATAGAAATTCACAAAAAATACCAGATATTTCGGTCACATATGCAGTGTTATTTTCTATTATATAGTTATTATTATTTATTCTATTATATTTCTATTATATTTATTCTGTTATATAGTTATTATTATTTATTCTATTATATTTATTCTGTTATATAGTTATTATTATTTTCTATTATAGTGTTATTATATATGTTAAATTCTGTTTCGTTCTAGAATTATTGTGAATTAATGTCTAATTTTATGATTTAACTTAGGTTGAGATGCTTTTGTTGGATTAGATGGTCTTATTACTTGATGAAATATACTACTGTCTATAGCCTCGTTAATTCCCTTCTTTCGACCGCTTCTAACTTCCCATATTGAGTCAAGTAGGTTTCTTGTATTAAATCGAGAGGGTTAACTTTCTAATATAGCAATATTTTTGTTTGAATTTTTCTAGTGTTTAATAGCTTGTATTTTGGTAGCCTTTTGCGTTTTAAGATTTTCCCCGTGATCAGATATTTTTGGTTCTAGTTATCTCGTTGTAGTCTTTGATAGGCTGATAGGTAATTTTACTACTGATGACGGTCACTGCATATGTAACTGAAATATCTGGTATTTTTTGGGAATTTCTATCACTGTTTGTGACACTATCTATTAAAAGGATTTTATCCCCATTTGAACTTTTATTTATTGTCATGGAAAGGCAGTGTGGTCTCCAAAATTATCTACAGCATATTTTTTGAGGCTCTAAAAAAGATTTTGCTAAAGGGCCATGGAATCATCGCACATCGTAGCACTTGCTATTTTATTCCAACTACAGTTTGAAAGTGCTACCTGATTAAACTGAACCATCCACTCGAAGCAGAAACATGACTTGATGAGACATAAGTTTAGTGTACCAATCTCAGATATTCCTACCCGATATAGGCTATAAAACTTCACTTCAGTTCTCAAACTAGGCTCTGACTCCATGACAAGTGAATGTGACTATACTTTTTGTGTCCCCTGCAAGAGTTATACACAGCTTCCCAAAATGTAAATTATGTCCATCAGTCTGGCTAGATGTCCACACTCCTCAAATTTATTGGGTTAGACTATTACCATTTCCACCCATAAACTGAAACTGGTAGCAAAAGAAAAAAAAATGTACTAATTAAATATAAAAAATATGTAAAAATATGTTTAAATAACTATACAAATATATAAATAAAAAATAGGACAAAACCGTAACGTTTCTCATACCAATCCAGGTTATAATTCTTAATTACTACCGCCATCTACGAATCTAAACAATTCCATCAGTTATATTATTAAACCTAGCCTATATTATATTATTAAAATTATTATTAAATTAAACTTAGGTTATATTAAATTATATTATTAAACTTAGCCTACTATCGAGAGCCTGTCCTCATTTACCAGTACATACAAAACAAAGTATTTCTATATGGATACTAAATATCTTATAAAAAATTTTCGAGAATTTTATAAAAAATTTTAAGTTTTCGGATACTGATATCTTAACCTCTTCAAATAACTTATGTTTTTTTGTTTATTTGGAAGCCACGACTGTATCTTTAACGATTGCGCAACATATAATACAATGGCTGCAATAGATACCCCTGCCCTTGGTGGGGCGGAAAGTAATTTCTACCCACCCATGGATTTGCCAATGCTAAGATTTACAAAAAAAGAGGAATATTGAAGCTATCAGGCCTTATCATGAATTCGATAAAATAAGAATATTTTTCCGGAGTGGTTCGAAAGGGAGGAATGGGTGGGTAATATATTAAGAGATAGAAATTTTTGGGGATAATGAATTGGGAAGGTTCATTGGACTGGGCATGGAGCATAGAGATCATTTTCTTTAGATTTATTTTGTGTTTTGTTTATAATAAGGGTATTTTCATTTATTATTTTTTAAGTATATTGTGTATTAACCATGGCCCAATAGGACTTTTAGTGTTAATAAATCATGTCATATAATACAATGGATACCCCTGCCCTTGGTGGGGCGGAAAGTAATTTCTACCCACCCACTGTCAGTCCTTATCATGAATTCGATAAAATAAGGATTAATACTACAGATTTTCTAATTTATTCAAATTAAAAATAATATTAAATAAATTAAGGAATAAATCATACAGCTTTTCAAAATAAATACAAATCTTATAAATTATAGGAGGGAGAGATAACAGACTGGAATAATTCATTTAACGTAATTTCTTTAGCCTTTATTTTCAAAACCCATGTCCTTTGTAGGCATAGAACTCGGGATTTTATCTTTTAAGTAATCATTTTACCATGTATTTTGGTCGAGTTAAAATATATATCATGGAATGGGCTCGGGTCGTAAAAATTAGGTATTTTGTATTTAAAATGCAGGGATTTCCTTGTATTTTAGTGTTTTATCCTCAAAGTTCACTGGGAAAGCCACTCTGGGAAATTTTTAAGATTATTCCTCTAACTTATTCCCTTGGATGGAAATGTAGCTCTACCTCTGGGAATTTTTCTAGACCTCCACCTGGAATTTTTCTCCTGGACCTAGACCTTCGCCTTAATATCACTTTGAATACGTTGAACACCCACCCAAATAAATTCTTGGGCGCCTTGTGAAAATTAGAAAAAAAATCAGACAGAAATAAGTTTATTTGTGGCCTAAATATTTGTGTTTTGCCCACTTTTGTGTGTTTCGTCAAAATTTCTCGTGGAATCTTCTTTTAATTGTTAGGCAAGGGAGATGTGAAGGGTCTAGAGAGTACTTGGGTTGATATTTTGTTTTTGGATTTAGCTATCGTTTCTGTATAAATTTGCTCTGATGTGACCACATCATAATATTTAATATGCTCTGATGTGACCACATCATAATATCATAAATATTCATTTAGATTTCACTGGAGGCTATGAAATCCGACATAGATGAAATTGCCCTCCAAGGTATTGAATTTTGGAGTAACGTCTGTGACGAGGAAATTGATCTAGTCGTCGAGGCTCAAGAAGCGGAGGAAATGGGGAGGACTCCTGAAAGGACCTCACGGTATTATGCCCTTGGCGCTCTTCAGTACATCCTACCAGTTCTTCTTCATCTTCTCACTAAACAGGTATTTTTACTTCTTCTTAGTTTATCTTAGTCCTTTATCTTATTTATTTGTTTATCATTACTTTTTATTAGTTTGTCTTAGTTATTCTTTATCATTTTTTTTTAATTTCTCCACTTATTCCCTCTTTGTGTTGTGCTGCCTCATCTTTTTAATTTCTGTTTTGCTCAATACATCCGACCAGTTCTTCTTCATCTTCTCACTAAACAGTTATTTTGACTTCTGCCTAGTTTATCTTAGTCCTTTCCCTTAAAACTCTTCTACTTAGCCCTTTTATATTTGTGCTGCCTCATCTTTTTAACTTCTGTTTTGCTCTTCAATACATCCTACCAGTTCTTCTTCATCTTCTCACTAAACAGTTATTTTGACTTCTTCCTAGTTTATCTTAGTCCTTTCCCTTAAATCTCTTTTACTTGCCCCTTTTATATTTGTGCTGCCTCATCTTTTTAATTTCTGTTTTGCTCAATACATCCGACCAGTTCTTCTTCATCTTCTCACTAAACAGTTATTTTGACTTCTGCCTAGTTTATCTTAGTCCTTTCCCTTAAAACTCTTCTACTTGGCCCTTTTATATTTGTCCTGCCTCATCTTTTTAATTTCTGTTTTGCTCAATACATCCGACCAGTTCTTCTTCATCTTCTCACTAAACAGTTATTTTGACTTCTGCCTAGTTTATCTTAGTCCTTTCCCTTAAAACTCTATTACTTGCCCCTTTTATATTTGTTCTGCCTCATCTTTTTAATTTCTGTTTTGCTCAATACATCCGACCAGTTCTTCTTCATCTTCTCACTAAACAGTTATTTTGACTTCTGCCTAGTTTATCTTAGTCCTTTCCCTTAAAACTCTTCTACTTGGCCCTTTTATATTTGTGCTGCCTCATCTTTGTAATTTCTGTTTTGCTCAATACATCTTACCAGTTCTTCTTTATCTTCTCACTAAACAGGTATTTTGACTTCTCCTTAGTTTATCTTAGTCCTTTCCCTTAAAACTCTTCTGCTTGCCCCTTTTATATTTGGGCTGTCTCATCTTTTTATATTTTACTTTTGTGTATTTTGCGATTCGAAGTACCTTTTTTTTCAAATTTTGTGGCACTGGGGCTTTTATAGTAGTTTTAGGTTGTTGCTCTTTTTCTTTCCTTAGGTTGTGAGAGACGTTGATCTTTGCTTAGTTATTCTTTATCATTTTTTTTAAACTCCTCCACTTGATTCCCTCTTTATGTTGTGCTGCCTCATCTTTTTAATCTGTTTTCATTTTATTTTTGTATACTTTGTAAGTTGGGGCTCCCTTGTTTCAAGTTTAGTGGCATGTGAGGCTTCTTGTACCAGTTTTGAGTTATCTCATTTGATCTTGTGACAGACGCACTGTGAGTAAATCTTATTATTTTTCTAATTGTTATTAACAGACAATAATTAAGGATGAATAACATTGTTGAACCTAGGAAGAAATCTCTGCTTTGCTAGGGTAGATTCAACAGCCTAGAATTACTCTGATCCCGAAAAAGAATAATTATGGTCCAAGGCTGTAACCTGTGGGGAGTTAGGGGGTTCGAATCTCCTCCGAAATTTTTTCTGACTCGTAAAAACGTAGCAAAAAGGAATATTAAACAATTCTTATGTGTTTTTTGTGACCCCCCCCTTAAAAAAAAATCCTTGATACGGCCCTGTTATGGGCTGTTATGGCCGTGACCTGCGGTAGATTATTGTCTTTGTCTGAGGATCATTTTGATTCTTAAAAGCGTAACATCTATGAAGATATACCAGAACGTTCCAAAACGTTCTAGTATATCTGGTATATCTTTGCCCTTTGGGCAAAATCCCTTTTACCCAAAGGTATTTGACAAAAGGACTTAAGAGAAAGGGATTTGCCCAAAGGACTTGCTGAGATATCTCAAACTATTTGGGTCTTGTACCCTTCGCACTTTTTTCATATTTTGCACCGTTTTTGGGTTTTTGATCCCTCTTTGAGAAATTAAAATCCAAGGGCGTATGTGTATGCACCAGTGTATTGAAATCTAGAAAGGGCTGCCAGTCATGAAAAGGAAAAGAGACAATTTTGGAAATATTTCCTTCGGTACATAGTGGTTGTATGATTCAACGTTTTCAGCCTAATGCTTTTGATCCCTTGTTATTATTAATTCGGAATTGTTAATGTTATCGTTTTTAATGGGACCTAGTTAATTAATTAGTTGTTAGTTAGTCGTATGAACTTAGCCCCATCTGTAAATCTCCTATGCTTAATCTAGGTATATGATCTAGACATATCGTATTTTATAAGTTAAAAAAAAAAATTACTGAAGTTAATCTTTAAACTATATAAAAATTAACTAATTATCTGGAAACTTTTAGAGAGTTGTTAAAAAGGATTCAATATTCGATGAGGTGTTTAATGTTTATTTTGATCGGCAATTGTTTTTGTAATGGAGAGGTGATCTGGGGGGGGGGGTGGAGGTATATGGTTTTAGTTTTGACCATTTTTGAAGGCGAGAGAAGTTGATCTAAAAGTAATTTGAAGCTCAGTGTTTTTGAATAAGTAAACACAAGACACGAAAAGAAATACATTTGTGACAGAAAATAGAAATAAATCATATTACTGGACATTGTTTTCTTTTTTTATTTTCTACATTGAAAGAAATTTTCAATTTTTTTAAATAAAAAAAAAATCCTATTTGAAGCTGCTTATAGTATTTCTATGTTTTAGCTACCACCGTCAATATAACAATTAAAAAAACGAACAAATTAATTACAATAAAATAAAATAAAGACGGAAAAGACTAATCTCGTTATAATATACAGTAGATATTAATGGCATTGTAGATAGTGTTGGGCGATATTCAATATCGATATTGATATATCGATATATCAGAGCAAATATCGATATCGAATATCGAAACGAAAATATCGATATCGAAAACGATATTTGAACATATTTGACTATTTTCGGCCTTTTCTGCGACTGGTAAACGTCATGCAGAAAAGATCCAACATAGAAAATTGTTTGGGAAATGGGCGAGAAGAAGAACAATGATGTATTTAATCCATTGACTCATACATGCTGATACACAGCATACTTACCTGTATCCATAAGTTGGTATAGCCTGTTTTCAAACTCAAAATACGTTTAGTCAGGAGGACTTCCAAATGTTGCTGAGAACCTCCAAAAGGCCTTGGCTGTATTAATGCCTTCTAAGCTGATAGGCCTTGCTCATATAAAAGAGAATTGGCTTTCTATGCTGAATCCAAATATATAGGATTCATTCAGTTTAGTGTTCCCATCAAAAGATACGAGCCTGAGAAAATTTGCGTGATTTTTGGGAAAGGGGAGAAACCCCCCAAAAAGTCAAAGAATCTTAAAGAAAAGCGTACCCTCAGATTCAGCATATCATGGAACCCTACTTGTAAAGATTTTAACCTCCCGTCAGCGTAAATGTAGAATTTTGTATTTTTGTCAGAATAAAAATCACGGATGCATGTTTATTTATTCCTCTTTCTTTCGCCAGCGTGATCGCATCAATTCAAAGGCCCAAGAATGTTGGGAAAGTGCTCGTTCGAAAGAAAATAACAGTTCTAGTTCCCTTTTAAAGTGACCCGAGATATTGGAGAGCCAATAGCCCCCCTCCAACGCCCTTTTTCCCTGAAAACAACCGTTCCCAATTTTGAGATATTCATTTTGTTCACCATAGTTGAAAGATCGAAAAAATGTTCCTCCGGAGATAACCTGACTCCCCGCAACCTGAGGAAAGGGCTTTAAGTTATGAATTTGCCTATTGTTTACGTATAGTATTTTTTATTTGTAAGTAAACATGCCTTTTTAGGGGAGGGGGAATTTTCTGTGGGGGGATTTTCCACAGGTAGAATTTCCCATGGGCAGGGAAGTTTCCGGGGCTGAACTAACAAGGGGTAATTTTACACCGGAGAATTTGTCATAACTCCTATACGAAATTCGTCATAATGTTTCTCTGCCGATTCAATTTTTGATATAGAGATGTTCCGAGGAAATTGTCATGATCCCCCCATGGTACCCGGGGGAAGGGCTATAAGTTATGAATTTTGTCTGTTGTTTACATATAGTTTCTGTTATTTGGAAGTAAACAGACGTTTTTAGGGAGGGAAATTTTGCGCAAGGGGATTTTCCACGGGGAGAATTTTCCATGGGCAGGGAAGTTTCCGAAGATGAACTTATAAGGAGAAATATTACACGGGAGAATTTGCCAGAACTCTTATATCAAATTTACTTTACTTTCTCTTTGCCGATTCAATTTAACATCTAGAGATGTTCCGGGGATATTATCCGGGGTAAATTTTCAGAGAGGTTAAAGTTGCCTGGGAGATTTTTTTGTGGGAGGAAGGGAGTTCCCACGGGGGAAATTTTCCATGGGAAAGTTTTCAGTGGGAGCAATTCTTCGTGGTGGAATTTTTCGCAGGAGATATTCTCCATGTGGAAATTTTTTGCGGGAGAAATTCTTCATCAGAGGATTTTCCGTGGAAGAAACTTTCCATTCGGAGGATGGGATTTCAATGAAAAATTTCCTGTTGAAGGAGTTTTCCGGCATGATTTGAAAAAGATCAAAAATTAATTGAAAGACAAGTCTTTTTTTTCAAATGAAAATAGGCTTAAGAGTAATTTCTAGGCGAAATTGTCCACAAGGAAATATCTGGGTGGAATTTTCAGCAGGGACGGATTTGTAGTGATGATTTCCTGGTATTAAATGAAAACAACCAAAAATTAAATAATTTTTTTTTTTTCAAACTAGGGAGACATATTGAAACTTGAAACAAAAAGAAATCCTACCGTATGCGAGGGGAGTTACCCCCTCCTTTAAAGAGTTCCAATTATTTAAAAACAACTCCTGAAACACAAGGGCTATTTAATTAGAATAAGAAGCTTGTTTTTAAAATACTAGAAAAAACGTATATGAAGGGCATCCCTCTCATATACGGAATAATTTCTGTTCGTTTTAAGTTTTAATGCTGAACCTTACTTTCAGTTGAAAAAACCTGTTTTCTTTTTTTTTTATTTAATCACTGAAAGGTAGAACAAATGCTCAGGGAAAAAACATTGACATGTTGCTGAGTTTGAATAGCCAAAAGCAGTCAGTAGGTCATCTTTCTTTACCCTGAGCCCGAGTAATTTCAAGTCTAGATTTCTATGATATTCACTCTTGTAATCGAAGTTTGTTTTTATTGCTTGATTTTCTATTATTCAAAGTTTAAAAAAATTGTGCAAAATACACTTTTATTATAATTGTTGGTACTTTTCTATCAGCCAGTACACATTCGAGAATTTGGATCTACAGGTACGGGGTAGAAACAACCGCTATGCTTGGGAAATAGATAGGATATAATAATAATAATAATATAATAATATATATGAATCTATAATATGCGTACCATTCAGAATCAGGGATAGCAGATGCGGATAAAGACTCATCGCTTTTAGAGGACAGAAAACGCCAAAGGAGAGAAGGATTAATTTTGGCCCGTGTAGATTCGATATCAATCATCTTTTTTCATATGTAAAAAAAATCATCATATAAAATCATCAATCATATATATAATTTGGGCTGTATATTTGCACACTAGGGGGATGGTGGGGTGGGGGTTAAGTATAGCGGGGCTGCATGCAATAAGTAACCTAACCTAAATAAACCAAAATACCAACTAAATATTTATTAAAACATAGCTACAATGTAGTTTTCCACTGAATCGAAGCTAATTGTCTCCGTATACAAACAGCAATAAACCGGTTGTTGTATAATTTTATAGATTCAGATTCTCGAGTGTGTAGTGGCTAACAGATAAGTACCCAATTTTTTTTTTTAACTTTGCAAAGCCAAGAGTTAATCTGAATAAAAACTGATCAGAAATATCGAAATCGATATATCGATTATCGAATATCGAAAGTAAAAATATCGATATATCGTTTGATCAAATTATCGCCCAACACTAATTGTAGATATGAATAAAGGCTAGTGATAAAACGTAAAACAAATTGTCGCTCTTCTTACTCCAGGGAAAAGGAGATTTTCAAACACTAACCTTTTGTAGTAGCATAATTACATTGCCAAATTTTTAATCTCCCCTAATCTTTAAATTTTTTGCAAATCATTTCATAACGCATTTTGAATTTACGCAGCCGTAATCGGCTTAAATATCCGAAAATCTGGAAATGTTTCACTCCCTAGTTCATCTATTTTGTTTGTAATATTAGTGAAGAAGGGAGTTTATATATTTAATTTCTTTTAGGGTGTGTGTGTGGGGGGGGGCGTGTGACCTCCCCCCCACCAGGATGGCCCTTATCCAGGATGAGAATGTTACCCGATTTTACCCCCCTCTCCCATGAAATATTTCTCTGACTTGTAAATTAGTTGTAAAATGTAGGTTTAAAACGACTAGAGAACTGAAAAAGTTCTCTGACTCGTAAGTTGATCTTAAAAATGCGGAGGAAAACCCTGAATTCCCTCCTTTGAACAAATACTCTTGGTGACCTTGGCCATGGTAGTATCGTTAAAGTTGATCCTCTTCGTTTTAAGTATGACTTGAGCATTTATTCTAATTATTCATTCGTCTTTTCTTTTATTATTTTATTCGGAACGATTTCTGTTCGCTTTAAGGTTGACTGTTTATGCTCATATTGCTTTGTACATCGCTCTTTACCTTTCGTTGATTTGTTTTTTTAATTTAATAAACGTCACAGTTGTATGTAACTGTCAGAATCGGTTGAGCCGAGTGTAGAGTACCCAAAATAAACCTCCGATTTATCAGTCATGTTTTCGAAATGTATCTTTTTGGAATCATAGAATTTGAATATCATAATCTGTCATAGCCATGGGCTACTAGCCCACCAAGTGGGCCACATCGGGAACGCTGCTTTGTCTGATTGTCGATTTTTAGTATTATAAATAACAGTTTCATAGGGAAAATCCTTTTATTTTATAGACAGTGGAACACAAAAATCTGTGCATATTTCGGTCACATACCAAAAGACGGCCACTATGATAGATAGATAGATAGATAATTTATTCAGCCGCTAGGCCATACACAAACATTACAATGATTATATAAGACAACAGCCAGCATGCCCTTAAATAAATGGTATAACTACTAACAACAAACAAAAACTTTAAACCCATTTTTTACATCTTTTAAACCCTCTTGTATAAATCCAGTCACCGCTATAATCGTCTCCCGAGATGAAGATTTAAGGATCCCAGGAAAAAAACACTTCCCCATCACCTAAATACTCCAATCTCAAATCTGAAAGCCCCTGGCACACCGTCAAAAAATGGAGTAAATTTTCTTCGTCCATACCACATAAAGAGCAAGTATAACATGATCTCGGGCCCTGGGCATTTCTTTCAAATACTTTTAATCTACTTTTTAAGGGCAAACCATTCGCTCGGACCTGGAACCACAGACGCATGTGGACGCATATGTATGTGACCGAAATATCCGGAGATATTTTTGTCTTTCACCGTCGAATAAAAGGATTTTCCCTATTGAACTGTTAAATGTCATGGAAAGGGAGTGTGGTCTTCGAAAATACCTCTGTTAATGTTGTTCAATTGTTCTCTTAATTCAAATAGGAAGATAGTGATGATGAGGAGGATTGGAATCCGTGCAAAGCTGCCGGTGTTTGTCTAATGCTATTGGCACAGTGCTGCGGTGATAATGTCGTGGGTCCCGTCTTGAACTTCGTCAAGGAGAATATCAAGAGCCCTAATTGGCGATGCCGTGATGCAGCAGTAATGGCTTTTGGTAAGTTGCCAAGTGTTATTACCACTTATGCAGAGGAATATTTTAAATTTGAAAGGAGTTTTGTTTGGCTCAGTACATGGGTGAGAAAGATCCATAGCTTTACATTTTGCCTTGCCTAAGCCTCTTGTGATGATACTCAAATTCATTAATTTTGCTGTTTTCTCTTAAATGTAATTTAGTATAAAAAAAGTGTTTTTTCTTTGCAAAAAAAGTGAAACTCCTTCAGTAAAATATTACAAACATTAAAAAAAAAAGTTGAATTTTTGTTATGCCCTTTCTCAATGGCGGTCGTAATCAGAGATAGTGCTTGATAAAGCTTACCGCATTTTGATGTTAATAAATAAAAAAACTGGAGAAAACAAAAACAAATATAAAACTCAGATATTTAACAAAACAAATCTAAGATGGTAAAATCTGGGTCACACGCCTACATTGTTTTAGTATATATGAAGTTTTAGAAGTTTTAGTATATGTGAAGTTTTAGTATATACGTAAAAGTGCATAAAACTTAAGATTTATTATAAAAGTTATTTTATTATATAAGTTAACATTTAAGTTACTCATTATAGACGGTGGACACTAAAAATTCCAGACTCTGATTAATGCTGAAAACAATTTTTATTGCAATAAATTGATGTTTAAATTTCCTCAGTTAGCATATAATCATTGACTGTTTTGTTTTTTTAAGTTTTTTTTTGTATTGAATCATGTGTCCTTTCTTAGGGGGATGAATGTCAGTGGCAAACATTTGTTTGAATTGGGATGAGTAAAGTGGCGGGCATTGGAGCTCTTGGTCTTTTCGTAAAAGTTTGATTTTTAATGGGACTATTTTGGTTGTGTTTTTTTTTGCTATCTGCTTTTGAATATAAATACTGTATATGCTTTTACTATGGGGTTTCGTAAAAAAATAAATATTTTTTTTTTTCTATGACTTTTGATGGTGTCGGGCTGCTCAAAACTTAGGACCTTATTACCGTTGATCCTTCTTTAAAAAGGAATAAACTGATTGGTTTTTCAGGGGTGACACCCCTTAAGAGACTCATTCCAATGAAAGTTAATGTCTTACAAAGCTCTTCTTCAAGTATCCAGTGCAGAGTATCTCCCTTTGGAGGCGATCTTACCGTACTGCGTATATGTGTATTTGCCGTATTGCCTTGGCGAACGGCAGTACAGGTAGAGGTAACGGATCAAAGGGAGGATCGGAGTAGAGAAGGTAGGGAGGGTAGAGGTAACATGTATCTCCAAAGAGATAACTAATCCGAGACTTGTAGAAAAGAAGCATTTATGCCACATCAAATCTCTCACTGACAGATTGTAAAGTTAACCGATCGGTGCTAGAAACCGTCATTAAGGCCCTGTTTAGTAGTGCCGTTTGGGCTTTAGGAGCCCTCGCAAAAAGTGGGCAGTTCTTAAGGCATTTTTTTTTCTTATTTCCTTAAAATTTAATTTGTTTTATGTATTTTATATGGCCATTTAGTTTTTATTTAGTTTTTACTTCCTCTTTAATTTTCATACTGCCAATGTTTTTTATTTTTAGGTTCCGTATTGGAAGGACCAAATGTTGAGAATCTTCAACCCATTGTGGAGCAAGCACTACCCATTCTCATTGAATTGTCCCGGGACCCTAACGTCACAATTAGAGACACAACGGCTTGGACCCTGGGGAAGATCTGCGAAATTACACCCGATGCCGTGAATGCAAACATAATTCCACAATTATTAGATGCCCTTATTCAAGGTGTGTTACTGTTTTTTTTGTGGGGGGGAGGAGGGGAACTCTGTCTGTTTATTAAAATCTTTCTCTCAAAAATTTAGTCTTTACGACTTTAGATTTCAACCATTTGAAAATATCGTCATTTTACCCTTTTTGTATTAATTAAAATTCCCCGAAATTTTACACTTGTGTTAAATATCAGCCAAAAAATTATAGGAGTTTCTGTATTTTTTTTAGGGTATTTAGGTGGGGATTAAAGCCAGCAATTCCATTCCTCCTCTGGAAATGTCCTTAGACCTTTTACACAAATGTAAATTTTTTTACATTAGAAATCGTCTATTCCGAATCGAAATCTTTTGTTTACATAAAGGGACATTCCTCTAATGTTCAGCTGGTGCTGTAAATATCAGCTGGTGTTCAGCTGGTGCTGTAATGTTCAGCTGGTGCTGTTCAGCTGCCGCCATCATTAGATGCTCTTATAAAAGGTTTCGTTTACTGCCATTCTGTTTTGAAAATCTCTTGGACAGGCTGCTACTCTTAGTGAATTGTAAACAGTTTTCTTATTTTTTATTTGATCCATGGCAATTTTCGTACCATGCTACATTATTATTTATAATAATGTAGCTACATTATTTTTTCTGCAATCTATGAATAAAAAAAATAAGATAGGATAGGATATAATAATAATAACTGAGGAAATTTAAACATCAATTTATTGCAATAAAAATTGTTTTCAGCATTAATCAGAGTCTGGAATTTTTAGTGTCCACCGTCTATAATGATTGCAGAAAAAATAATGTAGATTGCAGAAAAATATGTAGATTGCAGAAAAAATAATGTAGATTGCATTATTTACAATACATGCTACATTATTTTTCTGCCATCTATTTATTCCTCTTATTTAAAATTCCCTGCTTGTTGCTGTTGATTTTTTGGGGGGCCTCTTGTGATGGTATACTGAAGTGTGACCAAGAAATTTACCTCTAACTGTGAGTCCTAAAGTATTTTTGTTTCACTCGCCTAAATGACAGGTGTCTCCATCACCTACAGTTTCTGTTCAGTAGCTAATTTTGAAGTTTATTTTTTACATTTGCAAATCTGACAAACGAATATAAGATCAATTTTAATTGTCGAGGAATAATTTTCTAAGGCAGTTTTGTTTCCCTCATATGCGTCAAATTGTTAAAAACTTATTCAGATTTAACTAACGCTTAATTAATTGATTTTAAATCAGATTTTTAATTAATTGATCTAATTAAAATATTATAAATAAATTGATTGATTCTAATAATACAAATTAATTAGAATAATCCTATTAATTGGAATATTAAACTGCTATAATGATAAACGGTTCTCTCCATGTCCTAGAATTTAAATTGAAACTGATACTAACTGTCCTGGAACTTTTAGAAGTTTCAACTCTTAACTCTAAAGATTCTAGGGAGTAAATTCAGTTTCCGCTTTTAGATACTTGTT
This sequence comes from Artemia sinica, assembly GCA_027921565.1. Lineage (NCBI taxonomy): Eukaryota > Metazoa > Arthropoda > Branchiopoda > Anostraca > Artemiidae > Artemia > Artemia sinica. The sequence goes on along the minus strand of CM051268.1, from coordinate 7,467,777 downwards.
TTACTGCTCTTGATATTTAGCTGCTTGGTAATTCTACCTTTTGAAGTACAAGACCAGACACAAATTAGACAGTTCATACTGGGGGGGGGGGGGGTTCAAACAGAAAAAAAAAAGAAACAAGTAATATGCTTTTCTATAAAGTCATAAAATTTTATGAGATTTTGGGAGGAGAATTTGGCATATAGACCTTCTTGAGCACATACATGTGCCGAAGTTGCGACGAGGATAATCAAATAAGTTGCAATTAAAGCAACTATTTTTTGCTATTGCTTCTTTGTTTTGCTATTGTAGGGTTGCTTGTGGGCCTTATGATATTAGTAATTCTTTATCCTCACATATCGAAATTTTATTTGTCGTTAGGGTATAGGAACAGCGTTGCCACTCCTAGTGATTTATCACTATTTCTAGTGATTTTTTTATGTTGCCTAAACAGAGAAGTCACTAAATCAGCACATAAATCACTAGATTATTGAAGAAAATCACTAAAATCTATTAATTTTTTTTACCTGGTGACAACCCTGTGTAGGAATCGTGACAAGGCATAAGTTGAACTTTTCAGAAGCATACTTCCCAATTGATCCATTAGTAAAATGTTAACCACTCTTTAATTAATTTGGCATAGAAAAACATCGATTGGAAAATTCAAAAAGAAAAAGAAGAATTATGTTGTTGCAAAACTTAAAAATGAAAATATACTCAGCAACTATGGTGACTAATTAGTTGTAAGCAATATTTATGCATTGTAAAATAGCTTTGTAAAAACCTTAATTGGAATTATTACTTTTTTATTTAGGTTTAAAGACTGAGCCAAGAGTTGCTCATAATATATGCTGGGCCCTCAACTCTTTAGCTTCATCAATCTATGAGAAGGCCCTTCAAGATACTTCAGGTGAGGAAGATACAGTCTACACTTATGCGTTGTCTCCCTATTTTCCTGTTGTTCTTGAAAGACTTTTGGAAACCACTGAACGACCAGATGCTAATCAAGTAATTTATTATTTATATTTTTGCCATTTTTGTATTAGGGCTTCTTTTATCAAACTTCTTGTGTGTGCGAAGGAGGAGGGGGACGGGATAGAGGCGTAGCTAGGGCTCTTGGTGCCCGGGGACAATGTCAGTTTTCGCCCATCCTCACTACCATAATATAAGTAAAAAAATAAAAAATTCAGTTTGGAATACCTCAAAGGCAGTGCCTGATGACAAACGTTTTCCCTTGCTACGCCCCTTCGGGGAGGGGGGGGGGCTTGGACCATCCCTAAGGGTCAGTTTTTTTTAGATGTAGTGAAGTTATATACACTTCTCTATTCTCTATTCGTCTATTCTCTGTTTGTGACCTGAGATACTAAGAAATTGTCTTTTCTTACCTGTGTTGCTGAGGATGTCGAGACATCCTTTTCAGTGCATTGTTTAAGCAAATTGATTAAATAAGAGACTATTTTAAATATTGTTTTCAATTGATTTAACACTTTTCAAAACTATATTGAAAATGACTTCAGGTTGAAAATTCAGAACTAATAGGATTAATGGCAAAAACAAAAATCAATGGGCTACTTGTAATGCCTTTTTTAATGTGATTTAAGGGCTATTTGTAATGTCATTTTGAATGGGATATAGGGGCTATTTGTCATGACATTTTTTAATGCCATTAAGGGTTAAAAGCTAAAAAAAAAATTGAAAAGAACAAACATTAGGCTTAATATCCATGCAATGTCATACTTTTCAAGTTTGACCAGGACAATTGCGGTGTTACCTCCTGTGTTGACGATATAATGAATATCAATTCTGGTATAAGAATTTGAATTTGAGATCTGACAATAATTTCAAATAATCGATGGAAAGAAATTAGTAGAAATAACCGACAACGAGTATTATACCACTAGCGAGCATTGCTAGCAAACTTAACTAAACTTAACAAAGAAACAGGCTTAAATACACTATAGTATTGAACATTATCCCTTATACTATTATAAAGGGAACCTAAGCAAGTGTAAATTCCAAAGTGTATTGGATTTTTTTTTTTTTAGCAAATACTATACATGGCTTAAATAGAAGAATGTCGACAAATTATGTTTATCCATCTCTGTTCAATAAATATTTATATATTACATTATACCGTTTATATTATACATAATAAAAATGTATTATTGTAATTATATATATCGTAATTCTTGTCCCAAAATACTAAGCGAGAAATACCTCAAACGCATAAATTTTTTAAACCTTATTGTAGCGAAATTCAAGCTTCTCAGCTTAATCCAGGGAAACACGTCAAGAGAAAAACAAAGCTATAAGGAATGAAGCCTTTTTATTGGCCAATATTTCGCTTTCCGCTCCGTCCCGCGGACAGCTTAGCGGAGGTCTTTGCTGAAACATCTGCTTTCTTTATCATTATTCACTGGCTGAAAATTATCTGTTCGGTTTGTCTTTCTTAAATAATTGATAAACCTTTATCTTTCATAATAAACCTCCATTGCTGCCCCCGTTAAAGTCTCACGCAAGTTTTCAGGGAGGCAGTTGAAATAAAAAAGCACATTCACCGAAAGTCCCATTTATGATGAAATTATTAATTCTGATCGTTTTTACATACATCCACAAAATTATATTGTACAATCAAATAGAATCTCTGATAATAATCTAACTGGAAAGCGATTAGCTTTTAAGAGTGCTTTACGTAAAATGAAATTGTGAGATGCCATTTAGACTTGTGTGTTTTATTCAGTTACCCTTTCACCGTTACTGAGAAAGGGTCGTCCAATTTTAGCTTTGTGTTTTTATTTTAAGGTTTGGTTTTTTATATTTTTATTGGTTTTATTCTGCACTGAGGACGGTCAAGCGGAGGTCTTGACCGAAATATTTGCATAATTTGTTCACTGGCTGTTAATTGTCCTCATTTTCTTCCTTTCTTCGCGATTATTATGTTTGTCTTTCTGTTTCAAGCAGTTGAATAGCTTCTGGCTCTTAACTCTATTTTGGCTTATCAGCTCGCGTTTTATTTTATTTGAATCCAACAGACTGTCAATTTTTATTTAATTTTTTTAGTTTTAATTTTTTTCAGATGACGAAATTGTTATACATTCTCTTCATCAAACTTAATCTCTTAAAAAATTAGGCTTATCAAATTAAAGACGATAGAAAGTATGGTTAGGGCTCACTTTCTGGGGATTTTTTTATGAGAACTATTAAACTGAAAGTTATAGAAAGTGGGTTCAGGACTTATTTGGGCGGAAATTTTAGTCCAAGGAGTCGTTTTAAGTATAAAAAGTAACCCACAACAATGTGCAGTTTCCATTATTCTGAGAAGGGAGAGAGAGAGAGAGAGTGAGAAGACGAGAGAGAGAGTAGAGAGAGAGAGAGAGAGAGATAGAGAGAGAGAGAGAGAGAGAGATAGAGAGAGAGAGAGACGAGGAGAGAGAGAGGAGGAGATGAGAGGAGAGAGAGAGAGAGAGAGAGAGGAGATGAGAGAGAGAGATGAGAGAGAGAGATGAGAGGAGAGAGAGAGAGAGAGAGACGGAGAATCGAGAGAGAGAGAGGACAGAGAGGAGAGAGAGAGAGAGAGAGAGAGAGATCGAAATTTAAAACCAAGTCAGTATTCAAAAATTTCAAGTTGATCGACTAATTCGACCAACAGGCTCTCATGCAGTGGCTTTTTTTTGTTGAACCTAACGATTAAACTAACCAACAGGAACCTAACCATTAAACTTGAATCTACGCAAAATAAAGGTTTTTCCCGGGCTTTAATTTGAAATCTTGAAATCAGAGAGAGAATGGGTCAAAATACTAAATAGCAGCACAAGCACACAAAAGTGAAAAAGAAGAGGTGTACTCCCCCCCCCCCCTACTTACATCGAGGAATTTCATGAAAGTTCGTAAAAAATCAAACCCAAGAATGAATTTCGGATACTTGATGTCACATTGGTACTTGATGATATACCACCTACCTAATATTCTTCTAATATGTTTTCTGACGCTCAATCCTAATGAAATATACCTTAGTATGATAAAAATATAATACTTTAGAAACAAATTTGGGCTATATATTTGCACATTAGGGGGTGGGGTGAAGGTAAAGTATAGCGCGTCTGCATGCCTAATGTGTTAGGTACAATTATTCTGCATATTATGTAGTAATAATTGTTTTCTAACTTCACTGTCCAATTCTTTACCCCCCCCCCCTCCCCCTAATGTGCAAGTATATTGCCCAAATTATATATTTTCCATCTATTCTGTCACTTCTCTGTCTTGTCTCACGCTAAGCTGGAAGAAACTAACAAAAAAAACCGGTTCTGCAATGCGTCAATGAATGAACAACTTGAGCGGTATGGGTTTATCATACAAGTACCGCTACATTTTTGTGTTCTTTTAGGTTTTTTTTTTTTTTTTTTTTTTTTTTTTTTTTTTTTTTTTTTTTTTTTTTTTTTTTTTTTTTTTTTTTAGGCTGAAAAATTCGGATTTGGAAAGTCAGGGCTTGCGATAGATCCACTTTGCTTAAAAATCTTATTGGATTTTAACAATATAAAAATTTATTTCTAGAACAACCTTCGCACAGCTGCCTATGAAGCCCTTATGGAATTCATCAAAAGTTCACCAAAAGATTGCTACATTCACGTTGCACGTGCCACTGAAATCATCATAACGCGACTAAACCAGGTTCTTCAAATGGAGGGCAGCATAAGTAATATGACGGATAGGTCACATTACTTTGATCTTCAGTCGCTTCTCTGTGCCACTCTACAGGTAAGCTATTCTAGGACAGTAATTACACTTCTGAAACTGAAGGGTATAAGTAGGAAGCAAAAAAGAGTTGGCAACGCTCTAATGAGGGGGGTGGCTCTATTACTGAGAATTTCATTGACTTGGGATAGCTGAAAACGCAACTTGTTGCGCCGCTGATTTTTTCCAGTGTTAATAAAAATATTGAAAAAAACTGGCAATAGTTTGCATAATTTTTAAGTCTTAAAGCTGAACTTGAAAATTTTAGTCTGAAAACTTAGTATTAAAGTCTCAAAATTGGGTTTGAATTAAAGTCCTAAAAATTATATTTTGGAAATATGTGTTCCCAAAGCTGAAGCGACCATTATTGAATCCCGCGATGGCCTTTAGAAGACCAATTTTACTGTTAGAATAAATGAGAGCTAGTAACAGAAATGGTGTTCATCAGGGGCGTATCACTGACAAACCCTTTGTGTGATTTCTTCTAAAGAAAGTGCAACAGCCATTGACAACTTTAAATTTGAACAAGGTTAAAGGAGAGAGAAACGGCTTATCAGATACTGTTTTTGAAATGTATTGCCGAGAATTACATACATAAAAAAGACACAATTAATTACTATAACGGGAAGTGGTACTCAAGTGGGTTAAATAAGTCTATTCAAAAGAACACTTTCAATAAAAATAGTTTGTCTATATATTTTATGTAATTTTTCATTTAATTTCTTATAAGAAATACTTTTTTTAAACGCTAAAAAAACACGAAATAAAAAAAAAGCTGTTGACAAATTTGAATTTTTTATCGCACTGCGTTGGAATGGGCCCTGAGCCAACAGGGATTTTGTCACCCTCTCCCTAGATTTAGAAAAAAAAAAATGGTTTTTTTTTTTTGAAAATGCCTTTTTCGGTATTTTTCGAAAAAAAGGATAAAACGACAGTTTTGCCCCCGGCTTTGTGGGGCAAAACAATTTGACAAATATAATAAATTTTTCAAACATATGTATTTTTGCATGTATCTATATGCAAAATACGCATGGCAGCATGTATTTTTATGCCATATCAAGTCAATTTGTCCATTATGGGAACCGAGGAAGAAGGCTTGTAACGAGTACATTTTATATTTGTTTTTTTAATTTTTGTTTTTCCCATCGTGGCAGAATGATAGAGTTGTATCAAAGAAATAAGAGATTATAGACCCTTTCACAGCTGTTGGAAGCTAACTAAAATTCCTCGAGCTTAAAAATTTTCTTTTTACGAAGTGCTAGAAAACCTCGGAAGCGGGGCGAGCTAAAGGGTGGTGCCAAAAATATTGTTACTATCAAATACTGTTAACTAGATGGCGCCTTGAATCGCGATGTATAAAAAGAACAATGTAATTTTATGTCTAGAACTATGATAAGTACAAGGACATATGTTTCTGACAGGCACGTCCAACCTCGAATCAGAACGAGTGAACACACATGGCTTATGAAATACCGAAGTTACACTTTACCGAAATTAAAAGCAGAAAAAAAGAATTTACTGAAAATACTGTATTTCAGGTATGGTAAGGAGCGTATGGAATGGGAGGTCTGAAGCGTCTCCAGCTTGGGACCTCAGACTCTTTATGATTTTTTTTTGTGTAGTTTTGACCCCCCCCCCGCCTCTTAGGGGCATAAGTATCGTCCTTTCAAAAATATAAAAAAAGGATGGCTTGCTTCATTCGAATACTAATTGCTTGATTTGATGAGTTTTGTTTATTTGTAGAGTGTATTAAAGAAAATGACAAAGGAGGATGCAATGCAGATTCGTGATTCTGCAGATTCGTGAATTATTATTATACAAAAATTCTCAATTGCAATGGAAATCTGAAAAAGATATGGTCCACCATTAATGATATACTTTCAAAAAATAGAAAATCAAAGTCTATACCTATTCGCCTTAAATACACAAATGGTAGATTAATTGACCCTTTACATGCACCTGATGCATTTAATAATTATTTTTTGAATGTTCCTCATACTGACTCCCGCTCCTCCTTACAGGCTGTATTCCCTTGCTTCAATTTTAGATCCATGTTTTTCTGCCCAACTGATAGCAATGAGGTACTTCAAATCATCGGTTCTCTCCCTAATAGTTTTACTCCTGACTGTCTTGGATTAAAGTAATAAGCTCCTGAAGACCATATCTCCTTTTGTCTACGAGCCCATCAAGCATATTGCCAACCTATCTTTAACCCACGGAGTTTTCCCTGATTTACTAAAGTCAGCCATTGTTATTCCAGTTCTTAAAAAGGGCGATCCAACTGAGATAGGTAATTATCGTCCAATCTCAATTCTTCCTGTTATATCCAAAGTGCTCGAGAGAAATCATCTTCAGACGTCTGTCTCCCTTCTGTTTGACAGTCAGCATTCCGTATCCTTGATTTCTCCTCACCAATATGGCTTTAGGCCGAAATTCTCAACTTCTCATGCTCTAATTGACGCACACACAGTTCAATACGCTCACAACTCGACCTTAAAAAAAACTGTATTGGGCTTGTTTTTGGATTTTCTAAGGCCTTTAGACATGGTTCGATCATAGTATTTTAATAAGTAAATTAAATAGTTACGGTATTCGTGGTGTTCCCCTCTCTTGGTTTGATTCTTATCTATCTGGAAGGGTACAGAGTGTGAGCCTGGGTGGAGTATCCTCTCAGCCCTTACCTGTTCGGAGGGGTGTCCCGCAAGGCTCCGTTCTAGGCCCTATTTTATTTCTCCTGTATATCAATGATCTTGTTATAGACCTGGGCCCTTCAGTGTATCCTGTATTATTTGCTGATGACAGCAACTTCTTCATCACTGGCACCAATCTACCATTGGCAGTAACCTCTGCCAAGTCCTTCTGAACAGAGTCCAGGCGTGGTGCCTTACGAATAACATGACCATTAATAGCAAAAAAAGTCAAATAGTGTTATTCAGAACCCCCTACAACAAAGACGTTATTCAACCTGCTCTTGGTCTCAGGTACTCCTCCGACATCATCCCACAAGTGGAGGTTGCCAAGTTTCTTGGTGTATTTATTGACTCATGCTTGTCATTCTCTAATCATATTTCTTACATAACAGCAATAATTTTGAGACAAGTAGCTATGATTAACCGTTGTGAATTATTTTCTTCCTCCTGACATCCTAGTTACCCTCTATTATTCCTTTATTTTTCCTTACCTTTCTTATTGCGGATCAGTTTGGGGAAATACAAAACGGTCCTTCATTAAAAAACTCAAATTTGCCCAAAACCGCGCCATTAAAGCAGTTTTTCGGCTTCCCCGTCTATATCCAACTCGTGATTTGTATTCAGATTTTGGCATAGCTCCACTTGATCAAATCATACAAAACTAAATTTATCGCTTGCTTACTCTGCTTTCCACAATAATCTTCCACCTCAACTCCTAACCTATTATAATATTAATAATTCGGAAGCCCATTGTCTCCGTTCATCCAATAGAGCCTTTAAAATTCCTAAATGCGTTTCTAGTGCTGCCCAGCAATCTCCCATTTACAAATCTATTATTCAATGGAACAAAATTCCCTCCAGTGTTGAACTAGCCACAAGTTTCTGCAAGTTGTATAAAAATGTAACAAGACTTGATGGTATAATTTAATATTTCCATTTTTAACAAATTTGCTCTAATTAGCCATGTTTTATTCTTCTATTTTTTTTATTTTTTTTTTCTCTTTCAGTGTTACTTTAATTTTTTTTCTCTTGGTCCTTAACAAGTTATCTTCTAGGATCTTTATTGTTATTAATGTTTGTGTTATGTTTTTATTCGAATAAATTGAATTGAATTGATGCTGTGATGCAACCCCTCGTCCGCATCGTCATACCCCAGGCTCTTTATGATTCATTTTTTTCTGCTTAGTTTTGCCCCCTATCCCCCCTCCTCTTAGGGGCACAAGTATCTTTTAAAAGTTTAAAAAAATTGGCTTGCTTCATTCGGATATTAAATCCTCGATTAATAAGTTTTTGTTATTTGTAGAGTGTATTACAGAAAATGAAAAAGGAGGATGCAATGCAGATTCGTGATGCTGTGATGCAACCCCTCCTCCGCATCGTCATACCCCAGGCTCTTTATGATTCATTTTTTTCTGCTTAGTTTTGCCCCCTATCCCCCCTCCTCTTAGGGGCACAAGTATCTTTTAAAAGTTTAAAAAAATTGGCTTGCTTCATTCGGATATTAAATCCTCGATTTAATAAGTTTTTGTTATTTGTAGAGTGTATTACAGAAAATGACAAAGGAGGATGCAATGCAGATTCGTGATGCTGTGATGCAACCCCTCCTCCGCATCGTCATACCCCAGGCTCTTTATGATTAATTTTTTTCTGCTTAGTTTTGCCCCCTATCCCCCCTCCTCTTAGGGGCACAAGTATCTTTTAAAAGTTTAAAAAAATTGGCTTGCTTCATTCGGATATTAAATCCTCGATTTAATAAGTTTTTGTTATTTGTAGAGTGTATTACAGAAAATGAAAAAGGAGGATGCAATGCGTATAGGGGATGCTGTGATGCAATCCCTTCTTCATATCTTCAATAGCTCGATGAGGTTGGGTTCGGGTGCAGTCCAAGAAGATGCTATGATGGCTGTTGCCTCCCTGGCCGAAGTTTTAGGTGAAGATTTTCTGAAGTATATGGATGCTTTTAAACCGTTTCTTTATATTGGAATTAAGAACGTCACCGACTCTGCTGTGAGTACTTTTCTTTCCTTTAGACGATTTATTAGTTATTTTTTTTTAATTATTTTTGACGTTTTGACGAATTTGCCCCATCCAGAAAATTAATTCCTGTGAATTGTGGGACCCACAGTATCTTAAAGTTTTAAGTCTATAATTAACATTTGACGCAAGAATTTAATGGCCACGGGTATTTTACTTGTGAAAAACAGAAAGGTTGAAAATTTGTTTATTTGAAAGTAAATATTGTGCATCTTACTAATCTAGCACAAGGAAAGTTCTGGTTTTAATTTAAATCCTAGCATTATCCCAATTCAAATCTTATAAATTAATTTTATTTTCAGTACCTCGATGTTATCATTTCCTTCCAGAGCCGTTCCTAGGGTTGGTGGTGCCCCAGGGCAAAATTAATTACAACCCCCCCCCCCCCCCTACTCAAATATAAGCAAAAAAGCTGAATCAAGGTAAAGAATTGGATCCAAGTGGGCAGTTCCCCAGCCGTGGTGCACGGGACAACTGCCCTGGCTGCCCCCTAAGAACGGCTCTGTTTCCATCATTATTAAAAAGGTCAAGTGATGCTCTCAAATCTTCGAGTTGCTCGTCAGTGAAATGAGAAGCCTGAACAAAAAAGAACATGCCATCAACAGGCTTTTTTCGCATAGATTCGCGTTGTTCTGGTAAACAATTCAAGGATGCATGTTAATATGTTTTTGTTGTTGTTGTTCCCTTTTTGTCGGGGAGGCGGGGGGGGGGGCATTTTCATCTTTGTTTCTATGATTACTATTTCGAAGTGGTGTTCGCCCGCAGATCTAGCTAGACCTCTGTGCCTAAACAGGTACTGTAATTTTTCTCTGCTCTGTTTGGCAAGTTTGGTTATCCTCCAGTCCCTGAAACCAGGTCCACTAGGCGATCTTCCCTGCATACGCGCCTGTCACATGGTACTGCTAAATTAATTTTAAGGTCTAGAAACAAAGAGCCTTCACAAAAAGATGATGCCTTCAGCTAAATTTGTTCGAAATTGATTAAAAGTAAAATCTTTTTTGCTTGAAACCGCCATATTGCATAGTACCGCGCCTACTTCTCATTCAAACAACTAATAACCGTCGTAGATAGCGAATTCAAAACCTGCAAATAGATATTTTCAGACGATTTGATCCTCCAATGTCCAAACATACGAATTTATACTAAAGCGTTTAAAAGTGTCAAGAGTTAAGGTACATAATTTTCTCGTCGAACAAATACAATGAAGAAACCTTTCAACCGCAATATTCAGCTCTTGCCTTATGGTCATATACTGCAAATATCCCAAAACTGTTCAGCTATGTTCAACCAATCTCTCAAATATTCTCCCAGGATAACATAAAAACTTGCTTTTGCTACATAGTTTTGTTCTTTCAACGAGCTTAGGGGGTCAGCTACCCAGTCCACCCAGTTAAATGTCTGGGTATGGAAGTCTAGCAAGATATGCATTAAACACTCTTTTTAAGCAAAAATGATAAGAAGTACGACAAAGAGAACTTCCTGATTGACTGGATTCTCAGTCCATATTTTTGTTCTTTCAGTGAGCTTAGGGGGTCCAGCTACCCAGTCTAACCAGTCAAATGTCTGGTTATGGAAGTCTAGCAAGATATGCATTAAACACTCCTTTTAAGCAAAAATGATAAGAAGTACGACAAAGAGAGCTTCCTGATTGACTGGATTCTCAGTCCATATTTTTGTTCTTTCAGTGAACTTAGGGGGTTCAGCTACCCAGTCCACCCAGTTAAATGTCTGGGTATGGAAGTCTAGCAAGATATGCATTAAACACTCCTTTTAAGCAAAAATGATAAGAAGTACGACAAAGAGAGCTTCCTGATTGACTGGATTCTCAGTCCATATTTTTGTTCTTTCAGTGAGCTTAGGGGGTCCAGCTGCCCAGTCTAACCAGTCAAATGTCTGGTTATGGAAGTCTAGCAAGATATGCATTAAACACTCCTTTTAAGCAAAAATGATAAGAAGTACGACAAAGAGAGCTTCCTGATTGACTGGATTCTCAGTCCATATTTTTGTTCTTTCAGTGAGCTTAGGGGGTTCAGCTACCCAGTCCACCCAGTTAAATGTCTGGGTATGGAAGTCTAGCAAGATATGCATTAAACACTCCTTTTAAGCAAAAATGATAAGAAGTACGACAAAGAGAGCTTCCTGATTGACTGGATTCTCAGTCCATATTTTTGTTCTTTCAGTGAGCTTAGGGGGTTCCAGCTGCCCAGTCAACCAGTCAAATCGGTTATGGAAGTCTAGCAAGATATGCATTAAACCTCCTTTTAAGCAAAATGATAAGAAGTACGACAAAGAGACTTCCTATTGACTGGATTCTCAGTCATATTTTTGTTCTTTCAGTGAGCTTCTACCCAGTCCACCCATTAAATGTCTGGTACGGAGTCTAGCAAGATATGCATTAAACACTCCTTTTAAGCAAAAATGATAAGAAGTACGACAAAGAGAGCTTCCTGATTGACTGGATTCTCAGTCCATATTTTTTTTTCTTTCAGTGAGCTTAGGGGGTTCAGCTACCCAGTCTAACCAGTCAAATGTCCGGTTATGGAAGTCTAGCAAGATATGCATTAAACACTCCTTTTAAGCAAAAATGATAAGAAGTACGACAAAGAGAGCTCCTGATTGACTGGATTCTCAGTCCATATTTTTGTTCTTCAGTGCTTAGGGGGTTCAGCTACCTTTCAGTGAGCTTAGGGGTTCAGCTACCCAGGTCGACCAGTCAAATGTCGGTTAGTGTGAAGTCTAGCAAGATTATGCATTAAACCTCCTTTTATAGCAAAATGATAAAAGTACGACAAAGATGACTTCCTATTGACCTGAATTCTCAGTCAGCCTATTTTTGTTTCTTTCAGTGAGCTTAGGGGGTCGCTACCGATCCACCCATTAAAGCTGGTATGGAGTCTAGCAAGATTGCATTAAACACTCCTTTAAGCAAAAAATGATAAGAAGTACGACAAAGAGAGCTTCCTGATTGACTGGATTCTCAGTCCATATTTTTGTTCTTTCAGTGAGCTTAGGGGGTTTCAGCTACCCAGATCCACCCAGTTAAATGTCTGGGTATGGAAGTCTAGCAAGATATGCATTAAACACTCCTTTTAAGCAAAAATGATAAGAAGTGCGACAAAGAGAGCTTCCTGATTGACTGGAGTCTCAGTCATATTTTTGTTCTTTCAGTGAGCTTAGGGGGTTCCAGCAGCCAATCTAACCAGTCAAATGTCTGGTTATGGAAGTCTAGCAAGATATGCATTAAACACTCCTTTTAAGCAAAAATGATAAGAAGTACGACAAAGAGAGCTTCCTGATTGACTGGATTCTCAGTCCATATTTTGTTTCTTTCAGTGAACTTAGGGGGTTCAAGCTACCCAGTCCACCCAGTTAATGTCTGGGTATGGAAGTCTAGCAAGATATGCATTAAACACTCCTTTTAAGCAAAAATGATAAGAAGTACGACAAAGAGAGCTTCCTGATTGACTGGATTCTCAGTCCATATTTTTGTTCTTTCAGTGAGCTTAGGGGGTTCAGCTACCCAGTCCACCTAGTTAAATGTCTGGGTATGGAAGTCTAGCAAGATATGCATTAAACACTCCTTTTAAGCAAAAATGATAAGAAGTACGACAAAGAGAGCTTCCTGATTGACTGGATTCTCAGTCCATATTTTTGTTCTTTCAGTGAACTTAGGGGGTTCAAGCTACCCAGTCCACCCAGTTAAATGTCTGGGTATGGAAGTCTAGCAAGATATGCATTAAACACTCCTTTTAAGCAAAAATGATCAGAAGTACGACAAAGAGAGCTTCCTGATTGACTGGATTCTCAGTCCATATTTTTGTTCTTTCAGTGAGCTTAGGGGGTTCAGCTACCCAGTCACCAGTTAAATGTCTGGGTATGGAAGTCTAGCAAGATATGCATTAAACACTCCTTTTAAGCAAAAATGATAAGAAGTACGACAAAGTGAGCTTCCTGATTGACTGGATTCTCAGTCCATATTTTTGTTCTTTCAGTGAGCTTAGGGGTTCAGCTACCCAGTCCACCCAGTTCAATGTCTGGGTATGGAAGTCTAGCAAGATATGCATTAAACACTCCTTTTAGCAAAAATGATAAGAAGTACGACAAAGAGAGCTTCCTGATTGACTGGATTCTCAGTCCATATTTTTGTTCTTTCAGTGAGCTTAGGGGGTTCAGCTACCCAGTCCACCCAGTTAAATGTCTGGGTATGGAAGTCTAGCAAGATATGCATTAAACACTCCTTTTAAGCAAAAATGATAAGAAGTACGACAAAGAGAGCTTCCTGATTGACTGGATTCTCAGTCCATACTTTTGTTCTTTCAGTGAGCTTAGGGGGTCCAGCAGCCCAATCTAACCAGTCAAATGTCTGGGTATGGAAGTTTAGCAAGACATGCACGAAACACTGCTTTTAAGCAAAGATGATAAAAGGAGCTTCCTGATTGGTTGGTTCTGCAATTTTAGTCACGCCTTTCTATTATAGAGAAACAAAGGCTGCCTGTAAAACACTTTCTTTTCATTGCCTCAAAATTTGATAAAGCAATGATGAGAAAAAGGCATGTTAGGCTATAGGTCTTTATATAAAGAATGCTGGACAATACAACAAAAAGATTAGGCTTGAATAAACGCATTTAAATTAAGAATGGGTATTTCTTGTCTGTATCTTAAAAGGAGAGTTCTGAATAAAAACTTTATTTGACGTATTTCAAATAAGTGATCATAGTTCCTTCTCCACCTCCACCTTCAGCTACGCTAGGTTCACCTCTTAGATAATATTTTCAAGCCCTGCAGATTTTTTCTGGCTTTGAATCCCCTCTTATTTCAAGAACATACAGCCAGTGTTATTTGCGTTCTTTTTGCATTTGCGCTGCGTTTATATACTCTGAATTATTCAATTCAGATTTATTCAATAAGTTAATAAAAAAAAGTGTTTATTTTCTTTACTTATGGGTTGGCGTGCAAAAAGTGGGGTAGTATGCTACTTGATAGTTTTCATGGTCTAGTGAAATTTGTTGGCAGATTTTGTCAGAAAATGGCAGTGCTTCCACTATCCCCGAATTTGTTTGCAGTCTTTGGAAATTTGGGTTGACTAAATCTCAGGTGTTGATAGCAAATTTTTAGTGTTTTGTGTTATTTATTTTTTTTTGTGTTTGTGTTTTTTTGTGTTATGATTTTTGTGATTTTGTTTTTTCGGTCAAGTGCTAGTTTTTCAGAATTCTTCAAATCAAAGAAAATAATACAAGTCAGCTTGTTTAAACAATATTGCAGATATACGTTGCATAAGCTGCGAAAAAATAATTTTCATTTGCTTTAAGTTTCATCTTCACTCTTTACTTCCAACATAAAACGTTGTGTTTTTCTAAACTAAGGTAAATAAAGACAAAGCAAAAACACGTTCAAATATCATTAAAAATTATTATTCCTGAGCTACTACTCATGCTCTAGGCTTGTATGAAAATAGGCTAGTTTTTGATAAAAGGGCAAATTTCAAGATTATTTTACTCTCTTATTTGTAAAGCATTTACGTATGTCGTCAAAGGCACCGCATTTGGTATGTGAGGTAGAAGCCCTCCACGTAGTTCTGCTACTGGCCGCTTTGGAACTTTTTGAATACCAGCTTATGGGTATATTAGGGAAAGAACAAAAATCTAAAAATGTTTACTGTCAGTTAAGGGTATGGTAAAAGAATGTATTTAATGTTAAAGTCAGTTTAAAGTTTCATGAAGGTCATGTCGAATCTTTGGATTATTTTCAGATTCGGGTTTTGTTAGATTGTGTGTCGTCAAAACCCCATTATTGGAGCAAGAGGCATCTCTTTGTACAACTAAAAAATTGATTTTCATTTGTTTCACCTACGAACCAAACTTTTATGAATGGGAGTTGCCTGGACCCATATGCAACATGAAAAGTGTTTAGACAGCGGAGTCTAAATATGTGCGGGGACTTCGCTTAATGAGCTAATAAGTGTGATGAAAGTCTTAAGTGTATCAACTTCAAAATGGTTTAAACACAAATTCATCGTAGTAAAAAGATGTGAATTTTAAAATTGGAGGCATTATCACCTACTTGTTTTTTAGTAATTGGTAATAAAAGTAATGATTTTATCTGTTTTTATCGTAATCTGGGGTTCACAGCGTCGGGATTGTTGAATTTGATTTCAAATTATTGTTAAACATTGTTGCATTTGATTTGCGATTTTCTGCGACAAAATACTTTCAAATTAACACCAAAGACTTATTTCATACTAGATTGACATGCTTGGCTATTGTACTTTTACCTTAGTAAAAGTACGGGGGGAGATGGCAAAGGTATTTTGAAATCTAGGAGGGGGGCAATTTTGTATGTTTTTTTTTCAATGATTAATATCAAAAAGTGTTTTTCAATGAAAATTCCGAAACAGATATTGTTCTGAAATCTGGATATGAGGGGGCAAAAAAAAAAAAAAAAAAAAAAAAAAAAAAAAAAAAAAAAAAATCAAGAGGGCTGAATTACACGAAGGATGATAAATTAAGGGGTTGCGCGGCAATTTCCCCCCTCCAAATTGACACCCTGTTTGTGAACCTCTAGTACAGTGTTGAGTTTGGTTTTCTGTATTCATTCTATTTTTTCCCCTTTCTATTATGTTTTTTTTTAGTAAAGATTTTTTTTCTTTGCAGGTTTGTCGAGCAGCTATTGGGATCATCAGTGATATTTGCCGTGCAATGCATGCAAAGGTTATTCCATACTGCAATGACATTATGAGTGCCCTCATTGAAAGCCTAAACGTAAGCTCTTTGTTTTTTTTTAATTTATTTAATTTTTTTTTATTTATTTTATTTTATTTTAATTTTTTTAGTCAATGCCGGTGGATTGCCGGTGGTTAAAATGTTTTTTAGTCTATGCCGGTGGATTGCCGATGATTGGTTGATAACAGATAATATGAACATTTATGTATTAAATGCAAAAAGAAAAAAGCAGACACATGGTTAATATACAGAGAAAAATTAATAAAGTAGAGTGCGAAGCTTAAGTTTGTGAGAAAATCAACATATGACATAAATAAATAACTGAGCGATTAAATACCATAATAAATAAATATAGAGATAAATTAGGTAATATTTCCTTTATTTCAAAAAGTAATGCTAACAAAAATCCCTATTTTTTTAACCTTAATTTATCTTATTTTTATCATTTCACTTTCTTGTTTTCTTGCCATTGCAGTTATATTTTTGCTAGTTTTTTGTTTCTTCATTTAATGCTCCTTGATATTGCTGAACTATCATACTCCTGAATTATATTTCATGTTTTTGTTGAACCAGTTGCTATTTTTTTATTGCTTTTGCCTTTTGTTCGCTGTTTTCCCCAGACATCATTATTTGTTTGCTCTTCTTTTTCCTTCGCCTTCTTAA